>JAUZNC010030768.1:0-62272 GCA_034780395.1 Vannuccia rotundouncinata | reverse complement strand
CTGGAATGAACGATTGATTTCGTTGACGAAGTATTCTTTATCGTCTTGATATGACTCGATTAATAAAGGGGCGAGTTCTAGATCTAAGCGGTACAGAGTAAAATGCATGAGTTAACTCTACTTTAAGCATAAGCTGGTTCAGAGTGTTGGCTTCAGGTGAAGATAGTCAACCACTAAGCAACTTTTACCTTCCTCCTTCGAACCAGAAAAATAGAGATAGAAAAGGTCTGTGTCGAGACTTACGTGGACGAATAATACTAGAGTATTGTAGAGACTGAATAGATGCACTAAGTTCCCCAGAAGTACGATGGGAGAACTGAGCAGTGGATTATCTAGCGATGAACAAAGGAGCTCCCTCAGTGTTGAGTAGTCTGGTATCTCATGTCATCAGAAGATGGTTGGGAAAATCGTATGCAAGAGACCCTCAAAGAGTGCGTAGTAATCTTGGACAGGTTCATTCTGTTGGCTCATGTTGTAGACACTTGTAAACTGGGAGCTATACTCCAAAGATAGACAGAGAACACAAGAGTTGGACCCGAACAAGGTAGTCAAGTGAGTACGTAGCGTATTCGATGAAATTATTTATTTATTTATTTACCATAGGAAAACACCATTTATTGAAAACACTATATTTTTAGATTATATATATTTATATATTTAAAGTCAAAAATACAATAAACAAAATTAATTATAATATACTACTATTATCAATAAATTATTATAGAATACTTTATCAGAAAAAAAATTATATTAAAATTGAAGTCATGATCTAATGGTTCAATTGAAGCATTTAATAGAATTTATACCTTTCGCCATTGATCAAATCTTGCCATTGTTGAAGAATACAATTGATGAGTTATTATAACAAAGTTTAATCATTTTAGGACGATGAGAATATAGTTTTACATCATAAACAGATATTTGAAGATGATCATATATATTTTGCAATGATAATTCAGAAAGTTGTTTTGAATATCCGCTAAATATTCTATTGACTACTTTGACTGACTTCATTTTGATAATATTATTGAAAAATATGATTATAATAATCGTTAAATTTTTTAAACGCTAATTTACAGTGTATATATTTAAAGGACAATTCTCCTTTATGTGAATATAAATACTTAATAAGATTTGCACGTTTAACTATGTGGACATTACTCAAAGGACAATTAACAAATTCAAAATCTGGACATTCTAATGTAAATTAAATACACGACATTTATTACCTCTAGGTTGAATTTTATATAGGGTTACAACTTTCGTAAATCGACGGTTTAAAAATCCGTTCACAGATTAATAGAGCAATCTTATCACCAATAGAAACTTTGAGAGGTTTAGATCCAAAATTAAACAGTAAAACAGAAATGATTCCTGAATAGTCTTCGTCGATAACACCTCCTCCAACTTGAATTGAATATTTCCCTGATAGCTTTGATCGTGATGCCAGATCGTCTTCCGTAAAAACCAGAATGTAGGGAAATCTGAATGTCTACTGATATCCAAGCACTGCTAGAATTTGCAGCAATGATGATATTCTAAGTCATAAGTATAATTCAAATCATGCCGAATGAGAAGATACTAATGTCGGCAATCGAGAGTTTTTGGATATGCGATGAGCTTGTAGAAATAAACCAGTTTTAGTATCTTTTTGTTTCTTATATGGTGACATTATGCGTACCATAAGCAATAGTATTTACATATATATGTAATGATATGTAGATAATATCCAGTCTACCACCCCCCTATTCTGTGGACCGTGACCTCACATAACCTCTCGTCGCAGAATAGACGTAACCCTTACTACTTACAATTAATTAGTGAATGTGTATATTACGAAATAATTTTGTAATTATGTAAACCAATTTTATAACATTTTACTCATTTAGAATGTTATTATCTATGGTAAATAAATATATAAATAATTTCATCGAATACGCTACGTACTCTCTTGACCACCTTGTACGGGTCCGACCCTTGTGTTCTCTGTTTCGGCTATCTTTGGAGTATAGCTCCCAGTTTACAAGCGTTTACAACATATGCTAACAGCATGAACTTGTCCAAGATTTTTACGCACTCTTGGAGGGTCTCTTGCATAGAATAAAGCGACTGGTACAATACCATGACCAACAAGCTTCCCGACAAGAACCTATGACTGGTGGGGAAAATTTACAAGAGAGTAATCCTTCTTCTCTCCCGGATTATCGACCCCCAATGACGGAGATCAAGATTACGACGGCGGTCAAAGATCGGTCGGCGATCTCTACAGGAGATCGAATTCATCCGGAAGCTGTAGGACGCTCTCGACGACGCAGATATCGAGGTAATCTTGGCTGACCGCCTTGTATTCCTGATTGTCAGGAGCCTTTCAAACTAGAAAGCGGCACGTCTCAGACAATACAGTTAGACAAACCGGCCTAAGTTGATGATGATCTGCCGGAACTGGACATCGACGAGTGGGCCTCTGGGGCTGCTCCGAGACCGGGGGCGAGTACTAGTGCTCTCCACGGTGCTCATGATCCCCCACCGGACAATCAACGCCGATTTTCCCAACCGTCTTCTGATGACATGAGATACCAGACTACTCTACACTGAGGGAGCTCCGTTGTTCATCGCTAGATAATCCTCTGCTCAGTTCTCCCATCGTACTTCTGGGGAACTTAGTGCATCTATTCAGTCTCTACAATACTCTGGTATTATTCCTCTACGTAAGTCTCGACACAGACCTTTTTTATCTCTATTTTTCTGGTTCGCAGGAGGGAGGTAAAAGTTGCTTAGTGGTTGACTATCTTCACCTGAAGCCAACACTCTGAACCAGCTTATGCATAAAGTAGAGTTAACTTATGCTTTTTACTCTGTACCACTTAGATTTAGCTCTCAGTATGTGTCTACGTTTTATTATGATAAGATATATTGTGAATTTTTACGTTTGCCCATGGGCATGCAGAAGTCTCGGGTCTCCTCTGCCGGTCCCTCCTCCCTTATTGTGCGAGAAGTCCAGTCATGTTTCCCGAAGGCTGTTTTATGGTATCATATTGACGATTTTTACTTTTCGGCTAGGCGAATGACATTTTTCGTTCGTGATTAATTTATTTTTCTTCTGGCTGATGCCGGTTTTACAGTTAATGTTCAGAAATCTATTCTTATGCCTGCCACTTCGCTTTCTTATTCTCATTGTATCAGACAATTTCTCTCATGCCAGAGGATATCTCTATTTTTGATCGCATTTGTTCCTTACCAGTTACTTCTCTCAAGGATCTCCAGGTTGACCATGGCTTCCTGCCCTTTTTTTTCTATTCTCTGCAAAACTACATTTTTAAAAATAATTGACGATTGCTTACTATTCTTAAATTGTTCAATATAAAATTTCAGTAAAAATAGGAGAGTTTAGCCGATTAGCCTAAGTTTTAATAATTCAATAAGATTTGAAATCTATTAAAATTTGGAAAATTGTAAATTTTATATTATCGTAAACTTAATTATGATAATTTTTAATATACTATATATAACCGAACTATTATAACCAGTAGACTATTTGTATTTAATTTATTATAAATCGATTTAAATATTTACATTATGAGCTCTATAAATACAACAAATATGGAAAATTTAAAATCTATCTATATAATTAAATTATAAGCTGCTTATTAAAAAAATAATCCAGTCTTCATAAATATATTACAAAACTACACAACTTCAAACTGTAATAATAATAAATTTCAATAATTGGTTAGCTTTTATTTTTATAGTGTGTATTTCTGAAACTCTGCGGCAGTAAGAAAAGGTATGCTTTTGTTTTTTTGAAAAATTTAAAGTATTACATTTTTAATCGTGCTGGTTTTAATATATTTTCTTTTTAAAAACTAATTTTAATTTTTAGATCTTTATTGTTATTTTAACATTCAGGATTTTTTTGTATATTTAGAAGATATAATATATATTATGTAGCGTGTTCATGAACAAAACAAGTAAAACAATTGAAAAATAATTGAAAAGGACCGACAGATATTAAATAATTCACATTTTATCGAACAATAGGGTGCTGTCACGATATACCATGCAATAAATAAATATACAAATTTAAATTTTATTCTTAAACTTGTAATAAGGACGGAATGTTTTCAACCTTTTTTATAATTGTAGCACGATTATTACTTGTCGAATCTTACTATCTGTCGTCAAATGTAAATTTTTGCACACCAAACTCATATAATGTTGCGATGGTCAAACATTCATCTTTGAATGTCAATATTATAGATTGTGCTATCATCTGTCATGGAAAGCAAGCTTGTCTTTTTAAATACAACAACGACAGCTGCATCTGTTATGCCTACCCGGAAAGTGAGATTACGTCAACGATGGCATCAACAAAATCAAATTTCTATACAAAGAAAGTTTGTTCCTTAACAATCGATTTTGAAGTGGAAGGAAAGCGATTTTTCATCGGGCGGTCATTAGTTCATCATCCAGAAGCTGAGCGAAACTGTTTGGAGGCAGGTGGAAGACTGGCGGAGTTCAACACTACAGCCCAACAGACAGCTGTTTTTAATTTGATGGGAAATAATATTCAGTGTGAGTGAACTTTATTACATTATATTTACATTATTATTGTATTTAAAGTTTATTTTATTATTTAATATATTTTGGAACTTTGTTCACTTTTTAAAACTGCATTATCAGATATTAATGTCATTGATTAATTTTATATAGTATTTATCATACGTTTACCAATTAATTGTATGTAAATCAGATTGATTAAAATTTTTGAAATTATATTTTATTTTCTATTATAACACGATTTTAGCACTTCGGATTGGCGGGTCATATCTGATGCTTTCTTCCATAATTTTACATAGTGGAGGAGTTCGACCAGTTGATGTCGATGATGTGTTGACTGGATTTGTTAATCGGATTGAAGGAACAATTATGACGATACCATCTGAATATAATAATAATATGAATAGCCTAATACATTGGTTTATGTCCGTTACTGCCAAGACTTTGACTGATAGCAGTACAACAATAAGTTATTATAGTTTCAATGATTTGAAACAAACATATCTGTTTTATGTCTGCGAATGTTATGAATGACTTGTTCTCTTTTTGATTTTGGTTTTCGTAATTAGCTGACATTTTTTCTGCTAAAGAATAATTTTTGTTGAGTCCACACATGATATTATATTTTTAAATAAATATAAAAATGCTATTTGAAAAAATCTTTTTAAATTTTTTTTAATTTTAATTTAAAAATTATTGTAAAATGAAGCCGATCTATAAAATATATCTTGGCCATCGAAAGTAAATTTCAAAGTCTCGACAGGACAGAGGCAAGTGCTGCTATATATACCAAAAAGAGTTTTCGTTGAAATTCACCGATTCCATCCCACACCCCTTCACCCGTCTCTTGTTGACAACTTTGTATGTATAACCATAAACTAATTATATAAAACATTAATAATGTAAAATCAATATAGTAAAATCAATTTATCGAGATTGTAAACAAATATATACCTAATATTCGAAAACTTGTTTTCGAAAACAATATTGAAACTAGTTAAAACAATCAAAAATAGATTGTATAAGATTATAACTAGAAAGAATTATTTTAATAAATTTTAAAAATTATTACAATAAATATAAAACAATATATTTTTTTAATGCAATATATCATTAGATAGGTATACAAACTAAGATTATACTGTCACTAATATAATTAACATCAAATTTACTTATTAATAATTATATTCTTAACCTCTTATTTTTTTAAGATTAAATAATTAAATTCATTAATTGCTGAATTCTATTAATTATACCATTTTTAAAAAATTATTTTCGTATAAGAAGCGATCGCAGTTTCTGAATGATATAAATTAGTAATTATGCATGTATAAATGTGTTTAAGCGGTGTTCAAAAGCGTGCGGCTGGGAAATAGGTTTATTATCACTATTTTATTGTGGTAATTCTTCATGATATACTGTCAATATAATTTACAAAAAATTTAAAAAAAATGTCTTTATCTCAATACACACAAACCAACAGTTTTTATCTGAATAAAATATCTTGATATATTATTTTAATATTATGTGAAAAACGTAAGAAACAATTTACTTTCTGATAAAATAATATCAATTTCAGGAAAATATGAAATATTATTAATGTAAGCGAACTATTTGTTCAAAGGTTGTTCATAGCTGTTAGTACGGTTCACTATGTCGAATATTTGGCTTCCGCTCGATTTTAGTGTTAAAGTGATTTTATTAGCTTATATAGTCAATTCAATTGTGCTGAATTTAAAATAATTAATTAGATGCCATTTTTTAAAGCTCATCTTCGTACTCTTATTTGAATTTTAAAATAGCCGCTATATTTTCAATTACATTTTCAAATAAATTGTGGTATTATGAACATTATGTAACCGGAAATCTCAACATTATCCATTCTTATACAAAGTAACTATTTATAATAAACAATTATCTATACATATATTTTTAAAAACAAATCGTTTGAACCTTACCTATGACGTCATATTTCAAAATAGCGCAATAAATGTTATTTTACAAATACCTCAAAAATAAACACATCTTACATATCAATGTGCATTTTAAAAAGTTGTATTCTTCTAAAATAAAACTAATTCAAAAGAAATCTTGTAAATAGGTTAACAAATGAATCCTGTGTAGCAAAAATAAGAATGAAAACTACTAAAAGTAGTATAATTATTCTTATTTGTTTCATAACTTAAAAATTAAAAAAGGTGTATCAATGAAACTTAGGAAATATCAAAAGCAAAATCTATGATTATTTTCATCGACAATTAATTGATCTATTTTCAACATTCAATCAGCGTTGAGATGATAATATTTATCGGTTGGTAGGTATCTATCTACCTAGATACATTGGTAAGTACCTAGATATTGGAAATGATTTGAAACAAAAATCTCTGTTTTTGTCTGCGAATGTAATGAATGACTTATTCTTTTTTTGATTTTGATTTTCGTAATTAGCTGACCTAGACAATTGGTACCTAAATATATAACGAAACGGCCGGAGTAGCTCTAGCCCATTGTAAATTAGGCTTTAATCTGACTGTGCCGCTTTTGATTTAATGTGTCATAGGAGATGTACCAATAACCAAAAATACAACAATTTGTTTCTAAAATAGATTATTATGTAGATTTTAATGCTGGAGTTGACATTCTGAATGTAGTCAAATTTTCGTTGATTTCAATAAATGTTGTAACAATGAATGACATTAATAAAGAATACTCGTCTTTTGTTAATGGAAATTGTGTGGATTTAAGTTCTGATGATTAAAAACACCTACAAAATATCATACTTGAAAATATCGAAGGTGCTTCATTTTTAAAATCTCTTCGAGAAAATGAGTTTAAACAAACAATTTCTGAAAAAATACTTGAAATGTCGGTTAGTGACCTTCAAGAGGGTTTCAATTATAAATTTTATTTAATGGATTTCCAAAGCAGCTTCTATATTGAGGAAAGAAATTAGAACGAATGAGCAATGTAAGTTCACAGGATCTGAGATAATTTCAATCTCCAACAATGTTAACCTTTTTTGGGATCAACATAAACATTTTGATAGACGATCGAGAATATTTTCGTCAAAATTCTTAACAGTGAAAATAAACTGAATTAAATATAAATCTATTTATTTATTTGTGCAACCAGAATTTAGCTATACAATATAACGCAATCGTAGGTATAACTCAGTTAAAATTGTAACTTATTTGAACGGCATAATATGTCATAATGTAAATATGTTTTAAATTATATAAATCAGGTTCAACTTAAATAAACTACTGATAGATAAAGTAGTAATATTTTAAACATATTTATACAAATGTGAGTTTTATTTGTAAAATGATTTTTTCCTCTAAATAATATCTCCTATTCTGAAAAAAATTTCGTTATACATTATTTTTTAATTATAAAAGTCAAAACAATAATACTATCTTTTATAGACAATTAATACGGTAAAATTTTAATACAAAAAAAATTTTGTAATTTAAAAGTTGATAATATTCATTTATGTAAAAACTATACACACCTATCGTAAGATTTATTTATATTTTCAACGCCCTCTTATAATTGTATAATTAATCTATTCTTATTTTTCAATTTTTGCGAAATTCATATAAATGAAAATAAATCTAATGAATATTATTACAAAGTCATTAATTCATGACATTTGAAAATGTTTTTAGTTACTAATAGTTTTCCTGGCTGCTGTGACCAACCTATAGCTGACAAAATCTTTTGACTGTTTTCACTTCTTTGGACCACATGGAAGAAATTTAGCTCACAGGCCCCTCTGAAAAATTATGGTAATTTTTTCTACAGAGAAAAATCAAAATGGCCACAGACACTATATTTGTACAATTAAATTTTATATTAGTTCTTATAAATATATGCACTTTTTTGGGTCAAACAAACAATAGATATCAGTTGTAACACCATTAGTATATTTACATGTACCTATATATTGTAACAAAAAATCAAAAATGACTGCCATTTTCACATTATTAAATAAAAAAATTAAATTAAATTTTCATCGTGTTACATACTCCAAACAAAAATTCTCTATAATTGGACTATGTCTATAAAATATTGTAAATGAGTACATCTCTCACATTGAATACCTTCAAATTGGATAACACATAACACAACGGATCCAAAATGACATCGAAAATAGACTTCTAGTATACAGATTATTGTATCATATTAGTGAGAACATCAGTATTAAAGTCCAAATCATCATACTCATTATCTCATCGAAAACGTAACGTCATCCATGTCTTCACTCGTGCTAACTCAGAAAGTGTGCGGTCACTACCAGCAAATCAGAAGATATACTATCATTCTGCAGTGGATATCAGGCTACCCTTCATGCAGAACAAAGGAAAAGTAATCCATATTACCACATGTCGTATGATCAACGTTTTAACGAGCCAGTCGTGAGAGACATTACGGAAAAACTCGTAGCAATCATTAGAAAAAAGAAGATGCCATTCTCATTTCGATAGTTGGAGATGTACCTGTATACATCCTACTGAATAAGTTAAAAGCAGATAACCCTGAACGATGCCTCTATATAGTTCCATTTCTTGGACCATTTCATACACAAATCAGACCAGTGAAGTACGCGCAGCAACTCATACCGACCTTCAAGAGAAAGAAGAAATTAGCCAATTGATCAACAATTAACATATTCAGTCATGTTGAAGAAAGTGAAATGGCTGACTACTTGAAGGATTTCTTCGACATGACTGATGCCCTTTTCAGAGTGTGCACGAGGTCCATTCTATTGACTTTGGTGAATACATTAGCTCTGTATGTACCATGCTCCCTTGGATAACATCATACGATAAGCAGATGTACGGGAGATGGCTTCCAGATTTTTGGGCCATGCTAACAAATCTTCCAGCTGACCAACGTGATTTCCTCAGCTACAACTTTGCTCAGTCCATCACCCACAACCCATATTCTGACATGGCCTGGTGAATTTGGATTGAATGCTTAATGAACAAAGGGGAGCCAACTAAAGTCTGGGTGGCTTTCCATTCTGAACAATGAGAAATAGTTTCTCGTGCGTTCCAGAAATGTAAAAAACATTGCTAGAATAAGAGCTGTTCATAACGCTGATGCTTTAAGCGCAAGTGAATGAGTTGAAAGCTCACAGAATGTAATCCCAAACTCAGGAAGCTATAGACGAGGAAGCTAGCCTCCAGGAGTATGATGCATATCCATTCGACCATAATTTACCTGTTCTCTGTACAATGCAGTCAGGTGTTCCCTCCCCACTAGAACTATAAGTAGCTGCTTCAAGTCTGCAGGAGCATATATGGTGAAAAACGGCTTAAGAGGAACTCTTAAATGAGCGAATCTACAGTATGAAAAAATCCCTCCATGATGTAATTTTTTTTAAATGAACAGCAAATATAATTACCACCATAATTATTAGCCCACAAGGACATGGAGACATGAAAATGAAAGTGGCTAATATGGAACCGGCATTCTTAAAATCAGTGATTAACCTTATTTAAAGGTGCCAGGTTGTTGATCCAGCGTTTCTAGAGAATAAAGTGACTGCAGAGGAAAGCATCCCTCTATTTAACGCCAAACGAACATACAAGAAAAGACCTAAATGCCAGCTGTTTCAGAACATGCAAATGATGCAGTTGTTGGAGGGACCTTAAATACGGCCATAGTGGATATGGGAATGACCTGGCTGCTGGTGTTAAGATAGCTGATATTGTAGATGCAAGTAGAATTGTTTGTGTCAACGACACACCACAAATAAGTGACGAGAAGGTCCCAATGCTGAAGAATTCCGCTCTAAACCGGGACCATATATAAATTACCAATAAACCATACCAATTATTTGGCTTAATTGCAAAGTAACCCATCTCCTCTTGGTAAAGTCTGAGAGCTGGTAAATGGACTCTTTAGTCCTGTAAGGCATCAAATACCCGCACTTTCAAAGTTTTATCTCGATATGGAGATGATAACGATGATCAGGATGTGAACAATAATGGGGATGATGAATCAGAAAAAGACTCAGATAGTGATGAGGAATTTTCGAACGTCGAGACTGAATAGCTTATTTTCTCTAATATACTGCAATGATAAGTATACAAGAAGTCTACTTTCGATGTCATTTCCGTAGTGTTATGTATTATCCAATTTGAAGGTATTCGATGTATTCAATGTGAGAGATGTTATCATTTGCATTACTTAGACATGGTTCAATCATAAATAAATTTTGTTTGGAGTATGTAACACGATGACAGTTAGATTTCCTTGTTTTTATTTAATAATGTGAAAAATGGCAGTCAAATTCGATTTTTTTGTTGCAATATATACATGTAAATATAATAATTGTGTTGCTACTGATTTCTTTGTGATTGTATTTAAACACATATCTATGTAAACTAATGTAAAATGTAATGTTACAAATAGTGTCTTTGGCCATTTTGATTTTGTTCTGTAGAAAAATTATCAACATTTTTCAGAGGGGCTTTTCTTCCATATGGTCCAAAGAAGTGAAAACAGTCAAAAGACTTTGTCAGCCAGTTGTTGGTCTCGGCAGCTATATAAGGCTTATATATGACCTAACTATATTGTACTTTATTTCAAATATAGAGTATAGGCCAAATTATAAATATGGCGGCCGGCAAGGAGCACCTTGTGGAAATCTCAAGATATCCAGTTGGATATTTTGAATATCTTGAGATAGCCACCTATATAGGTAGATATGTAAGATATTTCGAGAATTTAAAAAACTCTTGCCGGCCGCCACATATAAAAAATATAAGATTTTGTTAATTAAATTAATTAAATTTTGATTCAAGTTTAAAATATACAGAGGAATTCTTTAAAGCAAATATTTAATTATTTCTACAATTTATTATTTAAGCTAATTAATTAAGTAGTTCAGCTGCACTTCATAATTCGCCGAAGCAAAAACAAAAATAAATTGTGAAATATGTAGTTAAATCATTACTTTGTAAATATCAACATGATTTAGTGTTTATTTATATATGCTCAATCACAAATAGCAACAATGAAATAATTCCATTTCCTGATATGCAAGAAAAAGGCAGCTTGCTTTACCCGGCGGGAATCAGGATAGGGTGTTTCAAAATCAGCGGGGTTCCTCTCGAACTCCACTTTGCAAGTTTGTGGTTAAAGGCATTAATCAGGAAGGACCTAAATATTATACTATACTATAGTATTAAAGGTGACTCCGTTTGACTTTTGTTAGGAAGTTTCGCAAAAATACTGCTGACTCGAAAACTGTGGTAATTGGTTCCAATGATTATGCAATAGGGGAAACCTCATCATTCCGCTCCAATTCCCTTCAGCTGAAGTTATTATGTTGGATTCGCGAAGACTTCTTTGAGGATTTGATTGAATCAAACTTATTTAATGAATGTTTGTTGGTCAATCACGCGAAAAAAGATTTGGGATAAATATTTTGTATTAACATTTTAATTTAGAAATTAAAAAATAACTCAATAAAGAAAGAAACTATTTTTAGAAAGCCGGCTTATATTTTAGTATCTTATAATTTAACTCTTTTTTTTAATTAATTGAGTCTAAATTATTATTCAGAGTTTTATATCTATTTTAAAAACAATGTATATACCTGGAAAACATAAATTCGTTAGTATTAATTAATTAAATATCTACATGGAATATCATTGACATATATTATCTAAATATGTTTTAATCCTTTAATATTTTTTTAGAATGACTTTTATAATTATATATAGGATGAATTTTATTAGAATGAGCGGAATACAGCGGCAGTTTCAATTGGTTAATAAAAGTCTACAATTATTCATGGAATTATATTCATTTATATAATAATATATTAATTATTATCATCCTAAATATATATATACCATCGTATTATATTATTGAACTATTAAGAAACTTATTGCACAAAATAAAAATAAAACTTTTAACAGTAAGAAAATTTCAAAAAATTGCAATTTATATATATGTAAGTCATTTCAGTGTAACAAAGATTTTATATTTATATATACACATTATTTACTTGTTACTGTATAAAGTTTAGAAATAGCGTAAATAAGAAAATGTAAATATTCGAAAATTTCATTTCTTAGTTTTCATAATGTATCACAATGGAATTCATATAACAATCTATTTTATACATATAAATGAGAATTAAGGCAAAAACTAATTGTACATAATACATGTAAAGGTACTGTTAATATAGAATATTTACAAATGTACAGCAATAACGAATATATTAATTTGGAATATCAGAATAATCACAATATTCGGTAGCTTTTGAAAGAAACAATTTAATAAGCCCTTTATTTTGGTAATTGCTTAAGAGGAGTATTTTGTCTGAGATACTCATTCGGCACCAACCCTGGATACAGACACATAGGACGAATTACAGCAGAACTGGGGCAGTTTCCCGAAGACAAGCCCTGTAAATGAGAAAATAAATCCAAACCTCCGGGCAAAGCAGGATATAACTGAGGCCAAAATTTAGGTACAGATAGCGGTGGTGAACCACAGATCAAATGGGAGTTCTTTGGTTGAACCAAATTTGGTGTCAAATTATAAGATTTCTCACTGTCAGTAAAATTTAATTTTGGGATAAAAACACTCCCATCTTGACAAGATTTTCCCTTCAAATTTAATACAGAATTAGGAGGCGGTGAAGTTAGCTGTGAAGACGATGCGAGATCTGCTATCGAATGAAAGTTGACCTTGGGAGTGGGTGATTGGAGTTTTAATTCGACGGCTGATGGAGCTTTGTGCGTTTTCATGGGAATAGGCGAGTAGATGCGAGCTGTGCAATTGTAACAATGATCTTGTGATGTAGAGAGCAACTTCGAAGGGAATTCTTCGCCACACTGAGGGCATTTCTTGAAGTCGTCATCTGCATAATTTTTAATTATAAAGTTAAATATGCTGACTACTATTATAGTAATATGTTTAAATATAATTCTTAATTAATAAAATTAATTAATTAATTTAAAAATTCTTCAACGGTATAATTATATTTATATTTTAAAAAGTTAAAAATCCCTCACGTTTGTGTGTTTTCATATGCGAGCGCAAATTTGACGCCAAAGAGAATCCTTTTAAGCAGATGGAACATTGATGAGGCTTAGCACCTAAAAAGGAAAAACAAGGTATTGAAAAATTATTTCATTATAAACTTAGAAAATTGATAATAATAACTTATAATGTTTCATATAGTAATGTAAGCCTAACTCTCACTTTCAACATAAGAATGCATAATGAGAACAGAGAGGAATAATTGCAACACCAAGCCTCATCCGCAACTTAACATCTTTCCATCATTTTAATCTATATTTCTTTCTCTGTTAATGTTTGTGAGTCTGTGGGAGACCGGAGACTGCGCGAAGGAAAATTGCGCAATCAAGGGGCGGTTCTCAAGTGATTTATTTATATGGAAGAGATTGAGCCTGGGGCCCTTTCTTCTCAGCTCGTCATTGTTCCCAACATATGCTAATAATCAGAGTGAATCTAATGTTTCTCGGTCGGTAATTTTTATTGTATGGGAAAGATTCTGAGATTTTTTTAATAAGATGATCAAGATGGTCAAGTCATATATCTACAGAAACGATAAATCTTAATAAAATTTTGATTAAACAGGATAAATTCATAAAAAAATTTGGAATCAATTATGACTAAATTTAGTTTCAAAAGTAAAAGTTCTAAGTTTATTTTGTTAAGTCGATTATTAGTTAGATATATGTTCGAGAGTTTGCTAAATAAATCACTGAAATTTTCTTAATTTATCCCAATTTTATAGTTTTTTTTAATTTTATAAATCATTTTTATTCTGAAAATGAAATCTTCAATTAATTATTATATTATTCACATTAGGAAATCTATATTATGGAAAGATTCAAATCTGACGAATTATCTATAAACATAACGTTATCATTTAAACATATTCAGGAATTGTACAAAATAATTAAAATCAGCAATTATAATAAATATATAATACATTTAAGAATTTTGTGAGTTTATACCTCCGTGACGCAGGAGTTCATGATTACGAAGACTGTTGGCCTTACTGAAACCACGATGACTGCAGAGGGAGCATTTAAAAGGCCATTTTTCGGTGTGGACGTACATGTGACTACGCAGATCCCCAGGGGTAGGAAATGACTTGGAACATTCACTACATTTGTGTGGTTTTTCCTAAAATAAAATTATGAAGGTAAAATTTACATGTGTTACATAATAATATACCAATTCTAATATTAATGAATTCTTTGGAATAGGTTTATAAAATTAAGTACAAATTAAATAAAAAATTTACGATATTTCAAATATGTTAATTATGTTGCAGTAAAAATTAGTCTTTCATATTTTTTAAAATGGTGTGTACGTTAAGTTTCAAACATTATACCGTAGTGTGAGTCATGCGATGATAGTAGAGGTTGGAGCTAGCGGCAAATCTTTTGCCACAAACCTGGCACTTGTGAGGTCGTTCGCCGGTGTGTATACGTTGGTGGGTGTTGAGTGAACTGGAGGTGGAAAACCGTTTGTCGCAAACTTCACACACGTAGGGTCTTTCTCCTTAAAATAGAAATTAATCAACAAATTATAAAATCCAATATTAATTATATCTATATAGTCATAATATATATAATACATACATATTTAAATGAACAAATTAGTTGTATAAATATTAATTTCTATATTAAAAAATAAATCTATTTTGTTATAACGGATATAACGGATATAATTCTATGTTATCAACAAATATAATCATATTTATCAAAGCCATATCGTGCTGGTATATATAATATATATGGCTGTTAAATACTTAACTGTATATAATATATAAACCACCATATTCCCTGATTCTTACGCAATAATTCTTTCAAGAGATTATAATATTTGTTTTTATACAAAATAATATGTATCGCGAGATTAAAGATTTGTTTAGTGTATTTTATCGCGTGTTTCCCAATATATCACCCTTTAAATACCCTTATTATATACGATCATGGCGTATACTTTAACCAGCGTATATTTATTGCATTATATAATGATTCGTTATGTAAACAAAACTAAACCAATAAGAAAACATTGAAAATTCAGAAGACAGATGATGCAATACATAGAATACGGGTATGAAGATTACAATAAATATAAAAAAAGACATTTATTTAATTCTAGATTTGATAATCTTAATATGTGTATATATTTGACATATCCAATTATAGACGAAAATTTAGAATATATTTATATTATTTTTTTAAAAGAACATATTATTAAGTAGAATTAAACTATAAAATAATGCAATAAAACTTAATCTGACATAACTTACCGGTGTGAGTTCGTTCATGACGTTTGAGAAGTGATGGGCGATCAAAATCCTTGTTGCAGGTAGCACACTTATGAAGAACACGACGTCTTACACGAGTATTAGAATTTTCAGGACCCAGTGATGAGGCTTCATAACATATTTCTTTCTTGATGACAGTTGTAGGCTAGGAATACCACAAAAATCTTTATATTAACTCAATTTTCATTAAATATTAAATTATAATTACTGCAAAATTAATTTGTTTAATACATTTGCAATATAGTTGTATTTGTCGTTTACTACTATTCATAGTATAGTAAGTACATATATAATTATATTTGAACAAATCACCTTTACAACAACGGTGTCTCCATTTGGACTGCTTTGGTTAGATGAACTGGTTCCTTCACCACTTGTGACACCAATTCCACTGTCTCTTGATGGTTTGTTGGACATTGCTAAAAGATTAATTATTAATACAATATATAGAAAAGAAATAATGTATATTATAGTACTTATAATTAACATCATATATGCATAATAATTATTCACCTCCATTCAGTGACTGAGGATTGCAAACAAGTTCTTCCATTTCGGCTATATCACGAAGAATTATTAACAGTAGACAGTCTTTCTGTTTAGAGGAACTAATAGAACAGTTGACAGATTGTTGATTGTCATTATTGACATCTTCAGATAGACCGATAAATTGAAGCCAGGACAAATGAGGCAAAGAATACTGGGAATTTTCGGAACTGTCATATTGAATTAATCTTCTAGGCTGCAAAATAAAAAAATTATTTTAAAATACTATATTAATATGAATATTTAGATATACACTTATTTTCCACTAATTAGATCAATTTAAAATGGAGTATAATGAGCAATAAAATAATATATATACAAACGATAATTATTTATAAATTAAAACAAATAGGATTATAATCTGTACTCTAATAAATTATATTTAACAAGTTGATATAAAAGCTAACTACTTTGATAAATTTTAGACAAATTTTCTATAATTCATCGGAATGACAATTTAATAATATTTTTTAAATTCGAAATAAAATAGTTATTCTTCATAGATATTTCTTTCTTCAACTTCGATCAGTCCTCATTAATCACACCTTCTATTTAACTCGACTGCATGCCATTATAAGACATGTCATTACTGCCTCCAAAATCCCCGACCTCTGTAGTTTGACAGACTTTCTCCTACCACTTCATGCGTGTGACTTCAATCTGTCTTCCGACCCTGGGAGAAATTAGAGGCGTCAAACACCTCCCTGGGTTCAGACAGTCATGACTTTTATTAGTGCCATGCTTGTCCACTGCTTACACCCTTGTTAAAGATCTATTGGACAGATAATTGCGTCACCATACAAGCTGTTTCATAGTTCTATTGTTTCTAATATATGTGTAGTTAGGATGACCCCCCCTTTCTATATATATGCTTGTCGTGAAAGTTCTCAGATGGCATTTCATTGGACTAGTATTGAATAGGCACATTGGGAAATATTAAGAAGGTAATTAAATTTATAAGATTGTATATAGAAGTTTTATTTGACCGTTTGAGGTTAATTACATATGACGTGTCAATTAAATTAATACGCAAACGGTCGAAAGTGAACTGTTAGCTAAACTAATTTTTAATAAATAATTTTATACATATTGTATCTTCATCACCACCAATATATACCCATCTCACATAACATTTTAAATTAAAAAATAAATCATAGTCTGGACATTTTCGAGAATTTAACTAAAATGGTCCTTTCTGCTATGTTGCAGCTTCTTTATATGGTTATATAGATTTTTATAGAAATAAGAGTTGTTAAAACCACCTATTAAAGATGCTATTAGACACCAAACATGAAGGTCCAAAATTTAAGCTCTGATAATTGCGCAATTTTGCTCAGCGTGTTTTTTCGCAACTGTATTGTTAGTCGTGATCATTGAATGGTCCAGATTTTAGGTACTGGTCTTATATTCTAGTTTATAAGCTGACTTGAAGAACACAATTTGAGCTTTTGTTGCATCATACAATGACTGGACAAAGGAAGACATTTTTTGAAGAAAAAAAATTTCAAGATATAGAAGGAGAAACAATTAAATGATATGATAAAATCAGAAATAAAAATATATTAATTTCTATTTCATATATTATGGGGATTTTACAGAATAATGTATTATACATGGAAAATTATTATTTATGAATTAAACTAAATCAATCAATGATTTATATATAAAGAGTTCTATATTTGAGTTCTATAAGAGTTCTATAAGAGTTCAAAAATTTATAATCAAAGAATGAACTGTTAATAATATAAACAATGAAAAAAAATTGCAAATAAAAAATATAAATATCCGCTAAAATTCCAAGAAAGAAAACTAAAATAATAAGAGAGGAATTTTAATTATTGAAAGGACTTAACATTTTTTTTAGTTTCAGCGCTTAATTTTATGTATAGATAAAAGAGTTTATATTTTTGTTTATATTTTAATCTCTGAAAACCCGCCCCGAAATATTTGACCTGGTGCTGTCTATGAATTTTAACTTTTGGTATATAAATTTTAAATATATATTATATGCAATAAGAGTCAATAATTCTTTTAAAATTAATTTCATATTATATTAAAAGAAAATAACATGAATTAATAGTATTGTATAACATAAAATGCAAACGAATATTTGACAGATATATACACAGACTACGGATTTTTATTTATTTTTTAATTCGCTTTGCCAAAAAAATAATTGGTCAAACAATTTTTTAAAAACTTTTGTAAGCATGATTGGTGTTTTAGTTGCGCAAGAGGGACTGGACTGTCTTGTTGATTACAAAAGATATTTGGTGTAACTATGGGGCGATATAAATATACACATTCCTTTAAAATACGTAAATTTCTTATATAATTGCTTCATAAACATTGATTCACAAAAAAAGGACATTACTATATATATATATATACAAATTTTGATCTTCTGACTATTTGCAATAATTAAACTTTAACTCTATATACCATTTTTTCTTCTTTAAAATGTGCATTTTTAAGAAAATTTTGTGAAAACCATAATAATTTATCCAATTCTTTAATATGGAAAAACACTAAAATGCTCATAAAATAATAATGTACAATTTAGAGTTATTTATATTTAAGACAAATTTGATCATCCCATAGATCATATTATTTGATAAAAGTATCAAAGCTTTTGCAACAAAAATTTTGATTAATATATGTAAATTGAAATTAATAATATATAATAAATGTAAATAATAAAATATATTGAAATAAAATTTGTCATTTAGCTGTTCTATTTTCGCAGCTGTTAATCACATATATTCAAATATAATTTATCAGTTTTTTATAATTAAGTAATATCATTCTTTATGAATATTTACATTGTATTATATACCATTTTGTAATTATTTATTATATCTTTTAAAATATAATATATTTCTGAAATTCATTTTAAACCGTTTGTTTTGTAATCATTAAATATAATATCCGTTTTGATAATGTTATTATAAACTGAATAGTTTACTTTTCACACGTCAAAACCCTTGAGTACCATCATATATGCGTCGTATAAACTGTATTCTTTAGCATCAGGACCATCAACGCTCGTGTATGTCAACATGATCAGCTATATATCTATAAATAATGAGAGGGATATTCTCCGCACCACAGTTCATGAAGTGGTGAACATAGCTTTTAAGGGAGATGTCAAGAGCTTGACGCTCATTATGCAATATAAACTATAAAGGTTATAATCTATTCTGAATTGTTAATGGGTGATGGTCAGTCAACAAACTAAAAATATACTCTCTTGAGAAACGGATGGGTAAGCTAAAGTTAATTTTGCTTAAATATTGTGATAATTATTTCGACCGGACATTGATATAAGTGTTTATTTCCGTCAAAATATTGGGAAAATTGTTTGTTGCTGGGATGTAATTATTGCGCATAATCCTTCCAACACAAATCTTTTATATTTAATCCTTCCAACACAAATCTTTTATATGTAATATAAAAATATATAATATTGTGAGATAAATTTCATTTATAATGTTAACAATTATAAATATCTTTAAAAAGCATTCCAACATTGTAAATTTTATTTCTTTATATTAATTTGAAATAAAAAAACTTGTTCGGTATTTTTTTTAATCCTACCAAATATATTTTTAAAACAATGTTTCTATACTGTATAAAATACAATTTCATTATCAAAAACCGATAACATAATATAAATTAATTATATGTACAACGAATAATCTTATATTTTACAAATAATTTGTCTGCCGAAGCTGCTTTCTACAAATAAGTTGTCTGCTGAAGCTGTTTTCTACAAATAAGTTGTCTGCCGAAGCTGTTTTCTACAAATAATTTGTCTGCCGAAGCTGTTTTCTACAAATAGTTTGTCTGCCAAAGCTTTATTCTACAAATAATTTGTCTGCCGAAACTGTTTTCTACAAATAATTTGTCTGCCGAAGCTGCTTTCTACAAATAATTTGTCTGCCAAAACTGTTTTCTACAAAAAAATTGTCTGCCGAAGCTGTTTTCTATAAATAATTTGTATGCCGAAGCTGTTTTCTACAAATAATTTGTCTGCCGAAGCTGTTTTCTACAAATAATTTGTCTGCCAAAGCTTTATTCTACAAATAAGTTGTCTGCCGAAACTGTTTTCTACAAATAATTTGTCTGCCGAAACTGTTTTCTTTAAATAATTTGTCTGCCGAAACTGTTTTCTACAAATAAGTTGTGTGCCGAAGCTGTTTTCTACAAATAATTTGTCTGCCAAAACTGTTTTCTACAAAAAAATTGTCTGCCGAAGCTGTTTTCTACAAATAATTTGTCTGCCGAAGCTGTTTTCTACAAATAATTTGTCTGCCGAAGTTGTTTTCTACAAATAATTTGTCTGCCGAAGCTGTTTTCTACAAATAATTTGTCTGCCGAAGCTGCTTTCTACAAATAATTTGTCTACCAAAGATGTTTTCTACAAATAATTTGTCTACCAAAGCTGTTTTCTACAAAAAAATTGTTTTTGAATTTTTTTTATAAATAATTTTGTCTGCCGAAACTGCTTTCTACAAATAATTTGTCTACCAAAGCTATTTTCTACAAAAGAATTGTTTGCGAATCTTTTTTTATAAATAATTTTAACTGCCGAAACTGTTTTTTCTATGAGTTCTAAAAGAAGGTATAAATCTATAATGTATATTGCTGAAGATATAACTTTGTTTTAATAATTATTATAGATTTCGTCCGTGCGATGCTGAAGTTTTTTTTCTCTTTTTTTGTAAGCAAGAGTTTTCTGTTGAATCTGGTGTTCTATATAATTTAAAAAAAATGTCTAAGTTACTGTTAGGGATATATCTGAATTAAATGTATTAGCTATGTATTAATCATTATCAATTTTATATATATAATCAATTTTAAAAATATATATCATTTTCAATTAATAAAAAATAAACATATATTTAAAATATAGAAACTGCTGGTGAAGCAAAAATAATATTTTCAATCACCTCCATCTTCAAATTATTTTGTTTTATAACGAAAAATTAAAATAAATTTTTAATTTCTAACTAGAGTGAGTTTTATAATTATTGCTTTTTCTATTAAAATTATTAATTGTTACGAAATGAAACAAAACATTAATAATGATATTTTACTTTAAAGTTTACAATTTAGATCATTTACTACTGTAGATGAACTACCAATTATAGAAGACATCAATCTCACCAAATTGATAAATATTAAATATTTTTAAAAATACCAACAAAATATAAAGTCCACTTACATCAGTTGGGGCTAAACTACGTCGAGATTTCGATACCCATGTCTGCTTGGAGGTCGTATCTGGTCTCAGTAAGTATTCTTCTCCACAGTGCAACGGTATCGAAGCTAAAACGCATTCACTATCACCTGAGATTTTGACGAAATCAGGGGTTGTAACAAGAACTTTGTAATCCTGCATTATCGTTGATATCTGGTGAAAGTATTTTACTCGTTATAATTGAAGTCAATTGTTACACACGTGTTTGGGCGGTAGTCCAACGTTTTACGTGTGACACCTCTTTGTAATATTGAACCAGGAACAATATGAGCGATAATAAAGACTAGTCAATTGAGGAGTGTGTAAGACACGCGTCTCGAGCATAGTGCAACGCCTGATTGGGTTTGTTTTGTGAGTGTCCGGCAATTAGGTGGATTCCTATTGGCTGAGCTAATATTCTCGTCCGCACTTTACTTGATACACTTGTATGGAGTTTAGATTGGGTCGATGACTTTATGATCATAATAATATATCACTCATTCCAAATAATTTTGAAAGTTTGTTAAGAATTCTATTATTCAATCAATATATAGATAAGCGAAATTATCGAATTTCAAAAATCAAAAATCATGTATATTTTATATAAAACAATATAAAAGACATTTATTTTTGTTCTTGACAATGAGGAATCAAAATAAATCAAAACTGACAATTATTTTATGATCAAGAATTTACAATTGAATAATTATTATTTTTGTTTAACATAAAACGAAAATATATGTTAGTTATACGTCTGATTATCTCTGCTCAGTACTGTTGTTAGTGTCATTATGGCATTATTATATATGCATTAATTATTGTCGCTTCATAAAATTGTGAATAACTGATAATCTAAGTTACCAAATGTTGGAGATAAACAGATTTAATTAATGATTATTTTATATCATCATTTTGATATAATATTTTTGGAATTGATTTATATTTTTGCTAAAAAAAAGATTGATGTTTTCGTTATAAGGTTATAAAACGAAAACCATCAGATAAAATTGTTTATTATTAAAAACATTATTAACAGGAGCTTATATAATCACAACAATAATAATTTGTAATTTATAATTCAGGTTGAGAAATCTAAAAATATATATGCTGGACTGATCCACAAATCGATCCAACGAGTCATTTTTGTTGGGTAAAGTTGATATACGTAAGTTAATTAGATTCATGAATTGTTATTTTGATGTTTACGTTAACGTAAAAGTTAAAAGTTAGCGTTGAAAGTTGAAAGTTAACGTAAATACCAAATGGATATCAAGGTTAATAGCTGGCCTGACTACACATTCAATTTTACAATATAATTATTAGTTTCATGTTATACATGTTATACGTATTCTAAATTATTTAATTTCTGTTTTTAGTTCTTTATCTATATATAACCTTACAGCAAAATCCTATAAATCAATTGTAAGATATATTCTGTTCGTTTGTCAAATAAGTATAAACCAGAAATTAGAATGGTTGGCCATGTGGTCCACAGTCATTCATGTTATCGATATCTTATACACGAGTTATATTCAAAGTATTGGTTTCACATAGAATGCATGTTGTTATCTGTGTCATCATGTTTGATTATACCCCCCGAAATGATTTTGAAAAATGTGAGGTGTGGTGGTGTTCTGGTAGATCTCATCATTGAGCTGTTCCAAGATTGCGTATTCTACGTCTTCCAAATAATATGAAGTAAATAAAACAATTCTCATAACATTCAGCAAAACGGTTTGGTAAAATCTGAATTTTAACATACCATCATCGGTAAAAGGTTTAATTGAAATCTAAATCCATTTAGTTTCAAATCCAAAACATAATTTTTATATAGTTACTAATTTTGAACGAAATATAAAAGATATTATACGCCAATACTAACTGAAGTCTATTTAAGAAAGACCCAATAGCGAATTGGAGTAAAAAGGTGCAATAAATCCAAATTTTTAGCCAAAGCCAAATTGTGACAGCAATAATATAGATATTATCTGGATCAGCGAATAGTAATGAATATAATTATAAAAATTATATATTTAAATATAAAATATTTGACATTCTGAAAAATATCAATTGAGCCGTATCACGAATCTTTAACAGAATGATATATATTTAATGAGAATATCGCTTGTACAATACCTTATAGTCCGGGATCCCAGAGGGTTTTAATCCAAATGTTTGGTTCAAAAGGATTGATGCTTTTGATCAAATGTTTAAATATGTTGCAGAAATAGTACATTATTTTTTATGATCATTTTAGTGTTTTTCCATATTAATTAAAGAATAGGAGAAGTTTCTATGGTTTTCAACCAATTATCCTGAAAATGCACATTTTAAAGAAAATATATATGTTATTCACACTTGAATAAATTGATGTATATCATTTTGTTAATCTAAATGTTTTCAACTTATTTCAAGCAAAATTATATAGATAAGTCATACCAATTATTTTCTAGAAACGTTTGAATAAATAAATAAATTATGCCTAAAATAGGCTTTAGTAAATATAACTAATAGTAATAGGTTTCTGGGAAATGATTAACATGACTTTTCAATGTAATTTTACTTGTAAAATGTAGAAAATAATATGGATCAATTTAATGAAAAGTGTAAATAACATCCTTATTTTTTTTAAATGTGCATTTTCATAAAAATTTGGCGAAAACCATAAAAAAAATTTCCTATTCTTTAATATGGAAAACACTAAAATGGTCATAAAAAATAATGTACAATTCTGCAACTTAAGACTTACATATTTGATCATCCCATGGATCATACTACTTGATGAAAGTATCAAACATTTTGATTAAAACCCTCTGGGATCCCGGACTATTATATATCTTCACAATTCGCATATAGTACCTATTTTTTTGTGGTGGATATAATTTGATTTCAGCCTAAACTCAATTTTCTGATAATCATAAATATATAACTTAGGATTTATATCATTTTGAATTGCTAACAAATTCCATTATGATATGCGCTATACAGATCAATTTTATAAATATATAAATAAAAAATCATATAAGAATTATAACATTATTGCAAGAATGCAACAGTATCAAATATAGCAAATTTATTTATTGCTACACTATTTTATTTATTGAGAACTTTCTTCTACAAAACTAGACTCAAATTGACTGACGAAGTGAAAGTGGAGTATATAAGGCCCGCAATTGCGTCATCTTCATCTACTTTTATATAGTAACCAAAGAATTAAGTGCAACAAGAGATAGAAAAGTTCTTTGGGAAGTTTTTCACCTGGAGACACGATGAGGAATCAACAATCGGTTACCGACCAGCGACCATCGACCGCACTATTATTGAGTCAATTATAAAAGCTTATAAAAAATTCACTCAATTTGGAAGTTTTCTCAACAAAGTTTGTTTAATATTATCTTATTCGATCGTAGAAAAAATGTTTCCACCTTTCCAAAAAAATATTTCCAAGAAAATTTAAAAAGATCTTAAAACAGTTCAAATTCGGTGAAAGTTTATTTGAATGGATATATAAATATATTCATTTATACAAGCGTGTTAGGTTTTAATTGTACAAGCATATTCAAGCATATTGGGCTTCACGAAAAAATCAAATATATATATATGTGAAATAAAGAACATTATTTGACGTTTTGGTATATGAATTAAGTAAAAATGTTTTTTAATCAGATTTAAGATAGATTGCCCAGCTTGGTCAGAATGAGGATGAGTCTGCGCACAGTCCAGAATGATGGGGAAAAGAAGCAGATCGCCTGGTTGCGCAATTTAGATGGAAATGTTGCGTGTCGTTTTGCAAAAGAGATATTTGAACAAAGACATTCATCTGGCGTAATGACCCTCTTTACAGAGCAAATATATAGGGAGATTTAGTTTGGGATAAGACATATTGGGAGATTTATTTTTTTATTCATGTATGTTCACAAGTTAAGGGTGGTTTACACTGATTTGAAGTAGAGATAATCTGCTAAAACGTCTTAATTTTCACAGATTCTATTTTACTGTCTTAATCAAAATGTATTAAATAATACTAAAATATATGTACAAGTGTGACACCCTTTGCAGACATATAATATCCACTTTTGTATGGTGAGACAAGCAGCGGAGAATATAAATCGGCCTTATAATTTTGAGAATTGATTATTTCATAATACCCATGCAATGGTACTTTTATACTAATTTGCTCATTTTACTTAATTTAATAAATTTCTCAGAACCCTATAATATATAACTAAAGCTTTATAGTTATTATTGTTTTTTTTAAATTATAGGTATTTTTATATATTATTGTGGCAACCTATACCTCATATAACAAATTATATATATAATAAAATTTCCAAATTAGACCAAGATTTTAATAATTATGACTGCATCCGAAACAATGCATATGAAAATATTATTAAATATATGAAGCTTTGAAATGAATAAAACTAATGAAACATTTTCTTTGTAAATTTCTTCGCACAAATTAAAGTAAAACATATTTTATTAAAAATGTATTCATAACTATAAAACATCTGATGTTTTTGTTATTGATTGAATATTATGAACGAAATTTTAAAATTCCATTGCATTAATAATAAATATGCGAATATTAAAACGGCAAAAAGCACTGTTATAATTTAGTAAAATATTAGATAACAGTAAATTCGAAGTTCATGACACAATATCGAGAAGTTGAAAAAGTTATTATAAAATGCAAAAAAGAAACTGAGTGTTTACAGTAAACATATAATAATATATTTCAGTATATATAAAAAAAGCAAGATATTATATAAAAAGCATATAAAAAATATAAAGACTAATAAGAAATTGAAAGAAAAAAATTATTTTTCATAATAATATTCCGTAGAACATATATTTACAGATATTTTATCAATTTAAAAATAAAATTGTTTATATGTACTATTCATATGTAAATAGTAATATATTCTCAATTCAGTCTGGTAAATTTTCTTGCACACTAACACTTATGAATCAACATGAAACAAGGAAACAATGAAAATACTGCCAACATGATTGTAAACTGACAGTAATATCGGAAAATTCTAAGTAACCAATTTTGGAAAAGTGAAAACAGAAACACACAATTGCTTCTGATAACATATATCTGATATAAAAGAAAATTAGAAAATTACTACTTTTAAAATATGAGTAGCATATTAAGTTTAAAGAAATATAATATTAATACTGAAAATCTGTGAATGATCAAAATAGCTGATGGAAAACGCAAATCAAAAGTTCACAATAAAATAATCACAAAGAAATGCAACTAAGGAAGGACATTTAGGAATATAAACTAATATAGCATATAAATTGTCTGAATATACTATTCATATAAAAGGAGTATACATGAAACGTCTTCTCAAATATTTATCTTTTCAATCACTTGTGGGCCAGGACCAACCTAAAAGATAGAATAAGATACATACAAAACTGTAGATACACTTCAAGTAGTTTTCTTTTGTGAAACTATGGAGAAAATAGAACTTATAATGTGCTTTTAACCAAAGAGCAGCTATATAAAAATATTGGGTCATACTTTAAAAGCCAGCCTAAAAAGTTGAACTTGATCTGATGATGATCCAGAATTGTCAACATTTATATATATATAACCAACTTAATATGTACTATACAAGATACAATTATATATTTATTTAACATACCGATTTTAAACGATTTCAATAATTGTTACAAAATAAAATAAAATTTTATATCATATTTTATCAGAATTTTTAGATATCAAATAAATCCCCGATTTTTCCGGATCAAAAAAAAAATCAAATTCTCCTATTCTCCAATTAATGACAGCCTTGTAAAATATTTAGAAACATTTTTTTCTTCATTTTTTAAAATATTTAACCAAATTAAAATTGTTTGTTGTATTGTCACGTATATAATGTCTTGTATTATGAACATGAAAAAATAGTCAGCATAATATATTTTGTCTGTTTACAATCAACCATTCCTTACTAATTAAATACATTTATTTTCCCTTCAAGACAACCCCTTAGAGCTCTATTATTTTAATTTAACGAATACATCAAATTGTACGTATACACATTTAAAATGTGATTACAAAATTGTTCTATTATCAAAAAATGTCACATGGAATTTTTAAAAACGATTTTTTTGATAAAACGAAAGAAAGGTGTTGCATGAATATATGGAAAAGAATACTTTATGTAGAATAAAACAAAGTATAGTATTGGGTTTATTCTACATAATAAGACATTGAAAGAATTGAAAACAGTAAATATACTTAAATAATAAACACAATTTAATGGATGGATTATTATAGATTGTGTGATTTTCATAAAAACAGTTACTTCATTTAGTAACTTATTAAAATGTCGGTTCTTATATAATTCCGAATATCTTTTAGCAAATAAAACAGTCAATAATGTAGAAGCTCAAAACTATATTCTTGAATATATTTTGAACGTAAGCAAGACTGACCTTGGTGCTGATGATCATACAAACCCCACTAGGAACACTAGGGAGAGAGTTGAGAAACGGCTACAAACAGAAATACAGGGAGGCAATCAGTGGGGAGCATATTATAGATTAGAAGTGATTTATCACACTAACAATCAATAAATAGTGATTTTTTTTATTGATTTATGCAACTGATTACCATATTTTGTGTGTTGAAAGTCAACCCAGTCAACGTTTACAGTTAACCATAATCTAGTTAATTAAATGTCACTCCAGTCAATAATCAATAAACAATAATCAACACGCAAACTTATGGTGAAACGCGAATGTCGGTGATTTTATGTTAGGCAAATATGATTAAATTGTATCAATAACAAAATATAATATATAGAAATATCTTCATAATTTTGTATTGTATTTAGAAAGCAAAATATAAACTAATTAACCTTTATTTTTTAGACTTGTATAAAAATTAAAAAGTTTTCATTATTTTGAAAGGTAGGACAAAAAGTAAATTATACACAAGCGTGACTTGAGTGTATATGGGTTTATAAAAGATAGTTGATTCTTAATTTTTATTAAGACTACTCACAGTAGTATCATTTAATAAATCCAAATTAATCCAATAAAACATGTCTATCCCTCTGTATAGATGATAATTTCAGATTCATGAGAGAACGCACGTCGAGGTGTTTCAAGGATGGCTGAAGTACCCACCACTCAACTGCTCCCTATTCATTTGATGCACCTCAGGTTTGGTTTGCCATAGCAACCGGTAGCCACTTTCAGTGTATAGATAATCAAAAAAAGTGTTCAAGTGTTTTGTGTCCATTTTTCTAATTTCAAAAAGATTGTTGGAAGGATTACAAGATAAAGAACTTCAATTAAATGATGTCATATTCTGCATGTTTGATTTACAACTAATTTATTGCCCGAGTTTTAAGATTTCTTAAACCTGACATGTTTGGTGTATTTAAAAAAAATTGTAAACGTTTCGTATGAAATGGATTGTATTTTATAATAGTTATTTTAAATATACATAAAAATTACAAGAAATGTAACCTGTTTTCGGTTTTAGTAAACTTTAGGAACAACTTGTGTACTCTGTCTTCAGTTTTTAAGAATTAATGTTATAATGTATTTATAAGTATTAAGTGCTCTGTACATCATTACCTCAGGGAGTTCGTTCATGTCAGCGGCCGGATACTGGATCCCGCGTACCCAATCTTTAGGCTGGTCACGGTGAGATGGGGCAGCAAACTGCCGAGCAAGCAAACTCAACACCAAAGCGGCTCTGTTCTCCTCGACCAATAAGAAGGCGTTTGCCCCAGCGTCGAAGGTGTAGCCCAACTATCAGAAAAAAAGGTTTCTCTTCGTTAATCCAGTTGAGAATGTTATTAATACTTTGATGTAAAACTTTCATAGAGTTTTGAATAAATTATGAATAAATACTTTATTGTAATGAGACAAATTCAACAAGAAAATTGTCTGAAATATGAAGTTTTAAACGTCTAATAAAGTTTCAAAACTCGAATGATCTAAATATTATGTCAGAGAGAGTGCATTTTGACATGATAAACACAGATAAGATATTAAAATCAAATAAACGTTCTCAATATTTATTTCTCTTTATCTTAATCTTTTTGTCACTCTTAATTAAAGTTCCAAGCGCAGAGAGTCTATTTCTTGAATATATAAACTATCTTTAAATACAAAAAAACTAAAACAATTTCTACAGTTTCCAAATTCTATAAAGATTTTATCTATCTGTCGTGAAGAAATACTTTTGGCAGACACTCGTAAATGAAACAAATGAAATCTTTCAACATTAGAACAAAGAACTAGAAGGAAAATGTTTTTTATCTTCAAAGGATTGTAATTAAACGATTGTTGCGCCAAACTTATCCGCCGGTGTTATGAACTTTTGGAAAATATTTCAATTAACATTTTGGATTATATAGTGTCTTTAATTAACAGACTGGCTTCTATCAACTGTTTAATATTAATTTAAAACGAATCGAATTTTCGTTCTTTTTCTATTTTAGGCGCTGCTGAAATGTTGACAAGAATGAAAATCTAAATGGATATTCTTAAAACAAGGATCAAGAAAAGGAGACTGTTATTTGTACAGGAAAAAGAAATCTATCAAACTTATTCCTTAAACAAAACGAGTTGAATTGTGGCAAACAGACATGAAGCCTAAAGATAACAAAATAATGTTAAACTTTTCAATTCATAAAATAGTTATATCGGTAGTTCATCTAATAGGAGCCTAAAGATTGATTATTAGGCTATTTCATAAATCAATAACATATCGATCCAAACTATAATAATATGTATTTTCGAATCTAAATAGCAATAAATTTTTTACTATGATATGTTCTGATGTCTCAATTATCTGATGCCTAAATGTGATGTAGCCATTTGATAACTGTTATAGGTCATGATATATTGACAGAATAGAAAGCATCGTATAAAATAAGTTTCAATTGAAATTACGCGTCCACATACCAGAGTTTCTTTGAAATGATCATTGAAGGCATGTACGAACTTGATGATCGCCCTCGAGGTGTCATTGAGGTAGGAGATCGGAGGCCAGCTATCCAAGCAGACAGCGTGGAGTTGGTTGCTCTCCTGCATGCTGAGAGTTAAGGTGTCTTTGAGATTTCGGGCGGTGAGGGCAGCACGAAGCCGTGGCAGTCGTTCTCCCACTACCTTGGAAGATCTCATCTTCATGAGCTCACTGGTCCTCACTGTTGTCTGCATTCCAGGGGTGGAGCCGGTGTCCTTCTGGGAGTCGCTCACCTGAGAGTGAAGAGCAATGAGAGGTTGAGATTGTGTGTTGTCAAAGCCCATTTTAAAATTAGAATCGCAGGGAATTGTGAAAATCGCAGATTTGAATTTAGTTACTACTAACTATAGACGAGAAATAACCAAATTTAGCAAATTTAGCTCGACTTCCAGTGTCCCGTTTTTCGCTACTACTAGATTTAATAATTTATTTGGGCAAAACTAAGCGACACCTTATAATTAGAGTTAAGGAGCATAAATCGCATAAATCTCAAATAGGTTCTCATCTTCTTTCTTGTACTTCCTGCTCTTCTAATTCAATATAAATTCTTTTAAAGTTATTTTTTCTGGTAAAACTGATTTTGACATCCAAATTAAAGAAGCTCTTCTAATTAAATCTCTTTCTCCCCTTTAAATTCGAATCTTATGTATTAATAACGGCCATGCTCTTTCTTCCTCAAGTAATTCTAACTTGTTTGTATTCTTCGCTTTTTTTGTTTTAATGCTCTATTATTATTTCATTGTACTGTTATTGTACTCTTTTAAAAATTTGCATTTTAATTATTTTATGCTCTTGATAAGGTTGTATGCACAACGAACACTTTATTAAACTGTTATTATGAAACTGTTGACTTTTATATTTATTTGGTTTTTTAAAATATTTACTTTACCTCGTTTTTATTATTTGGGTTTGCTCTAAGCGCAGAGAATGCGTCCTCTTGCAGTGATGTTACTGGTATGGTACAGGTATTACAGAACTAATTATTTTTAAGTACAATTGAATAGTAATGATATTTTTCAATGGGTTATACTGGAAGTCAAGAGTTAAGTATTATATTAACTGAATAAAAAGATCTTTTACGATTTTAAATTCCCGAAATTTCAATATCGCTGAGACCTCAAAATCGCCATAAATAATCGCAGAAATTTAAACAAAATCGCTGAGAGACTAGAATCACAGGTTGTGGCGACCCTTTATCTCTATTGAGTAAATGAGGTATTACATTTTTTAAAGAATAATAATAAATATATAGCCATCCTTTGAAAAATTGTAAATATTCTCTTAATCGGAAAAAAAACTCCATGGGATAAATATCAACTAATTTGTAGATACATAAATAGAGGATACACAATATAAAACGAGCAACAATTTCAATTAGCAGAAGACAAAATTATAAGGAAATTGATTTTTTTCTTAACTAAAAGTAGTGTCATTGGTAGTTTACAAGGTTCCCCTGAGTAGATTGATTACTAAGCTTCAATAAGCTCTTAAGTATTTATAAGCAATTGACGATTTTGCAATAGGATAGAATTAAAAGGGATAAATGATATAGGTAAATAGAAATCATCTGAAATATTTAGTAGACAATTTAATTGAACAAGAATTAGATAACAAAATGAATGACATTTCTTCGAATAAAAATTAATTCTTTATATAGGTACTTGTAAAAAGATATCATTTTAGTAGATACAACATAATTAATATTATAATTGTATATTATATAATTAATATCCTCAGTTTTGGAAGGTGACTCCTCTCAAAAACAATAATTGTTACGGTTTAGATGCATCGATAAGTCATCTGAGCTATTTGTTTATGCATTATAAATAATTACCTGTAAACAAAATGTGGCAATAAAATAATCTAGTTCATTAATATAATGACATTTCACAGAGAAAAACCTTACAAAACAGATGATTTTATGTCAAATGTTTTAATAAACATATTTTTCTTAAATGATTTACAACATTTATTCTATTAATACATTATTAAGATATCTAAATGATTTTTTAGCTAAAATACGGATTCGATTTTATATCTTTAAAAAAGCTTTATTTGTAAAGTATCAATTATTGTAATTCCAATATTTAGTATCATTTACTACAGTTTATTGAACAATTTTAAGATTTTCTTACTATGTATTTTACTTGCATTTACTAGCAATATCTAAGCATTAATAGCACAAAAGAAAATGTACTAAACTTTTAATATAATAACAAAGTAAATACATTTTATAAAAAATAATAGAATTGCGCAAGAAATTTACTAGCTTTAAATAGCACTGCGTAAGCAATTACTAGCTTTAAATAGCACTGCGTAAGCAATTACTAGCTTTAAATAGCACTGCGTAAGCAATTACTAGCCTTAATTAGCACTGTGTAAGCATTTACTAGCTTTAAAAAGCATTGTGTAAGCATATACTAGCCTTAAATAGCATTGCATTGTATAAGTATTTACTATCCTTAAATAGCACTGTGTAAGCATTTACTAGTCCTTAATAGCATTTTGAAAGGCTTTGCTAGCCTTAAATAGCATTGTATAAGCATTTACTATTCTAAAATAGGATTGTGTAAGCATTTACTGGTCTTAAAAGCATTTTGAAAGGCTTTGCTAGCCTTAAATAGCAGTGTGTAAACATTTACTACCTTTAAATAGCCTGTGTAAGCATTTACTAGCCTTACATAAATAGCAGTGTGTAAACATTTACTACCCTTAAATAGCACTGTGTAAGCATTTACTAGCCTTAAATAGCACTGTGTAGCATTTACTAGCCTTAAATAGCATTGTGTAAGCATTTACTAGTCTTAAGAGCACTGTGTAAGCATTTACTAGCCTTAAATAGCACTGTGTAAGCATTTACTAGCCTTAATAGCACTGTGTAAGCATTTACTAGCCTTAAATAGCACTGTGTAAGCATTTACTAGCCTTAAATAGCACTGTGTAAGTATTTACTAGCCTTAAATAGCACTGTGTAAGCATTTACTAGCCTTAATAGCACCGTGTAGGCATTTACAAGCCTATATTAGCAATGCGTAATCATTTACTATCATTTTACTATAGTGACAATTAATGATATTAATAGAATAATCTATAACAAATATAGAATACCGAGGCAGCCTATTTAAAAGCATTTAAACTATAGTCGGCTATTTCTTTTTGAACTTCCAGATAAATAATCTTACCACACAGATGAGGACTCGCAGATCCGGCCAGTGAGACTCCGGCAGCAGTTGCTGTGAAGATGATTCTGACCAGTGAGCAGGATTTGGGTCAACATTCCACTCGACAATACCACCAAAAACACTTCGACAGGCTGATCCCGACCCCAGACTGTAGTCAAATATAGAACTGTGATTTATCTAACTTATATACGACTTATTATCACATTAAATAATACTTTATATTATAGAAATCTGAAGAGGAGTAACCCTGCATGCAGTCTTCAAATTAATCCAGAGGGTAAGGTTTCATGTTATTTTTAAAGAATTCTTAGTCTTAAGATAATTGAAGTTTAGTAGATTCAAAACAGCAATATAGGCATCCATAAAACATTGAAAATAATTCAATTTTCAAAAATTGCAGCAATATACGTTACTATTAATAAAAACTACGAATAGGTTATTAATTTTAGATTAATTCTTTTAGATAACGCAGGTTTATTAAAAAATTCCTTTCTAAATGTGAATCGGCCAGAAATCAGTTTATTACACAGATCCACCAAATGTTTTTAGATATTATCGTGAGATTGAAAATGTTCACCTTTAAATGCGTATATATATGGAATAAAAAAAGGTCCACCACATCGTATAATTGAAAAGAAAACGTTCTAAATCTTGAGAGATATTTTGTGCAGTAACAAATAGAAGAAAACTAATGATACTAAATAAAGCAGGAAAAGGCGATTATAAGAATTGACCTAAAAAATGAATTAAAAATATAATTAGAAGTTATTATAGGCGAATCTTTGAGATTTTTCAATTAGTAAACATTAAATATGTTCAATAGCATGTTGATAATAACTCCCCTATTATATAACCATCAAATAAAAGGTTAATATCCGGTATCTAAAATTCAAGCTTCAATATTGATTGATCGCTAGAAAGAAGATAATTAATTATAGATAGATAAAACGGGAAAAATTTCAAAGAAAAGTAATAATTCTTAAAATTTTATATTAATCTGTAACGTATAAAATATATTTGGTCAATATTATAATAAATTTAAAGAATAAATATATTCACCGAGCAGCAATTGATGTATATTTTTCCTCGATTCCATAGAGCTGGGCGAGCCCAAAAGCTGAAACATAAAAAAGGGAAAACTCGAATGTACTAAATTTAGATCTGTAATCTATATAAGTGTTTTGATTCTACAGGTCTGTTATCAAGTACAAATCATCCTTCAACGATTTCTAACGTCCAAATAAATAATAACAATTTCCAACTTTAATTAAAGTAGAAAATGTTAACTTCGTATACCACTAATTTAGATCGGTAGTTTGAAGATGTAAACGTAACCAATTAATAAATATTTAAAACAAAATTTCTAAAGTTTGAAATTATTTGAAAATTTATTTTATAATAAACCTTCGTAGATAAATGGTCTCCCTAAATAGTAAATAAATATAGATAACAATTTATAATTGTATAACTATTTATAGCTATAAAACAAACTAATACCAATAAAATGATTTAGATTAACACAAATATATACCTGTAATTAATCAATCCCAATTATGGTTAAACACGTTGAGAAATACTATAAAAAACTTCATTCTATAAAAAAAACATATCGTAGACTAATAATCTGCTAGATTGGTAAATTTAGGTAATCGGAAAAGAAAAAAACCTTTGGGAAGACTTTTATGTTGGTATTTAAATAGAATTAAAAAAGGAATTAAGATTTATTTAACAAGAAAATTTTGTATCAGACAAGAAACGACCTTTTCAAGCTCTGGACAACATTTTCATTAAGTGACAAAGATTGTAGACAAAACTAACAATTGATATATATGACAAAGAATAAACTCTATATTTCCAAACATAAACGTTTTTATAAATTGTGGCGATGACATTTTATACAGAAGTGATGAATTTTTACTTAAAATTGTATTCAATTTCTTTTAAATCTTGCAAAAAAATAATTATTTAATGAAAAAGAATGATACATAAAAATCTTATTAATTAACAAATACATTATGACATTATGAAAATCAATTTTAAACACAAAATTATAAAAATATTTGAACATTTCACTTAGCTAAAATTAGTAACATTAATATATTTTTTTTAAATGTATTATATTCATCATTGAACGATTAAAAAGTAGAATTTATTTACAAATTAATCGCAATGAAAAAGAAGGTATCATTCTAATGCAAACTTTTGTATTTCGGTTACATTTTAAACATACATCTTTTAATCAGATCAAATCACAATGTTTTATTTGTGGTCTTCAATTCTCTTAGACAGAGAGAGAAATCTCTTAGTGGAAAGAAAATCACTCGTTAATTTTGCGGCTTCTTCTTAATCACGGAAATGGAAAAAGAAATCCTCCAATTAATAATATTTGAGAAATATAAATCAATATCAACCTAAATAAGGAAACTGTAGAAACGAACAAGAGAAGATGGGAATAAAAAAGAAACGAAATAAAAACTAAATACCAAAAAGGATAAATAACATATTATAGTAATGGGTTATGTAAACATTTAAAATATTCTACAGCTGTAGTATAACGGATATAATTTCTTTAGAAAATGATGAATTACATTATTCTACAGTAAATTGATTGTCAACAAATGATATGATAATACCCATATTAAAATAACTAATTTGAGGAATTAAACATCGATAAAAAGTATTGATTATTTAAAAATTAAATTTTCAATTGAAATAATCCTATTTCTAAATTTAAACAATCTATATTATGATACGAAAATGGTCACATCCAAATATTAAAAGCTATTAAAATTATAGAAATTATTATTGAAATTATAGTAACAATAATTTGTGTTGGTTTTTGAAGCTTTGGAAATGTCTGATGAGTATAATGAATGAATTTTGAATAGCTACAAATATTTAACATATATTTCGGAATAAGTAGCAAGCCAAAGAAAGACAATTTAGTTGAACGGAACTGATTTGATTCTTTTTAGATAATTATGTCGTGAATATAGGAAAAAGAAAATTATTCCATTACAGAAAAGATGACAGGACAGTGCGTGATACAGGATTATTGTAATTATTTCTCTCCACTTTTCATTAAAGAAAATGGAAAGCCAACCTTTCTTCCATGTCATATATTATTTAAAAAATCTTTTTTAAACAGAGAATTACAAAATATATTGCCTATATAGTTATACTGAGGTTGCAGTGCCGAATTAAGATATAATTAATATTCAAAAAAAGTTTTCAACTACGGTCCAGCCACATAATTATATCTTTCAGTTGAAACTCTACTTCACCGACATAGACTATAATTGATCGGATCAGTTCAATTTCATCGGCACTCAACCGACTAATTGCCTTCTAAGACGATCTGCCTTTAACCCGTGCTGTTACACGCTTCCTGTATATCTCCCCTTGAAAAAAAGACACACTTTGCGCCATAAGACACAGGAGACGTGTTTTAAAAGCTCGTATCAAGCAAAACTTTTCACAAGAAAAGACGAAAAGTACAATTTTTCATTAATTAATACAATATTATAGAAGTCTATACTTGTATTGCATTCAAGAGGAACGCTTTATTCAGATACAATTGTTATATACAGCCAACATCAACTGTTAACTTATTGTTTTGGAGCGGCAACGCCACAAGTTCGTGATAAAGCTTATTAGGTGATAGGACTCAACAGAGAGTGGGAAAGTCAAGTTTTACTTAATCGTCAAAGGACTACGCCTTCCGGACGTCTATATGTGAGCTCGATTCCTAATCAACATTATCCTAATTTATCGACATTTGATAGAGAATGAACTACGAAAAACCTAACCACAACTGATGATAGTAAGAAATTGACAGACTAACTAATGATTGGAGTCATATTTATAACTCTAACAATATCGATTATTTTACAATAAAGTTCTACAATAAGAAATATTTTATTTATGGATCTAAGTTCAAATTATAGGGAACAGACTGCTTAATTAATCAAACTTATAAACGTTTTGTACTTTCATAGCAATATGTAACGTATGGGATATTTTTATCCCAAATTCAGAAAAAATCTTTACTTATTTATTTTATAATTGAAATATTAATTTGCATCTAAATTTAATCAGTCAAAAATACACCATAAACAAAAAGAAAAGAGTAATTTCTAGAAATATCCATGATATAATTTTCTGTTTTAGAAAACTGACAGAAAATTATTTGAAAGCTGTAAAAGGATTAAAAAGCGGTCAATCATTTAGTTCAAATAACAATAATAGAACAAGTTGTTACTGACATTGTTGGTTTTTCACCATAGAATGAATAACAATATGTATACTGTGAGACAGATCTACAGCATGAAAGCGATTATGAATGTAGAAATTGTGATATATGTTGGCAAACATCAAAGACAATTTGAATGGTAATTTCCTTTCAGTGCTAAATATCATAAAATTTTCTCAGACATATGCACTATGTTGTGGGATTCTAAATACTGTTGAATTGGCCAAAAAAGACTTCTCTGTATAGCTTGTACGATCGAATGCATACATGTCCTCTATACACCGTTATGGATACCTTGTGATACACGTTTAAAACAGTTGGCTGGTATTGAGGGAAGTTTACATTATATTGGCCTAACATACATATTAATTTAGGATAGAATTCGCCTGCCTCATTGTGATAAGAATGTACGTTTATGAACGCGACACAAATATACTATATGAAAAGTCCATGACTTGTACAAAAGCAGTTACATATGTATTTTTATTTCGTTGAAATATGAAGAATGGTTTCGATTTTGTACCGACAGGTTCGAAGTATATTTTACAATGTTTTCATAAGAGACACTTGCATGACGTGTAAATAGACTTATATCCTTTACTATAATAGACCTTTATTCTTTACTTATATCCTTTTATTATTTACTAAAGAAAACAATGTGACAATTAGCGCAAAGGAAAAGAAAGCTAATTTGATATTTGAAATAATCACACTATACCAGTTATATATAATCTGACGATTAGATATTATGAATATATTAAAGAAAGAATGCAAATAAATGTTATGAAAAATCACTAACCACAGAAATAAATATATGGAGCGATAAGTTATTGGAACGTTTCATAATATCCCTTAGAACAGATGGTATTAAAAGGTAAACCATACTGTATCTCTTCCGAACAAATACACTAATTGATTGATCTTCCAATATCTGTCAATAATAATAAAGGCGTATTAAATAATTTATTCTAACAATATTGATTGGTTTCAGGTCGCAATACAGAAATATTTTTTTAAAAGACTAAGCAAATTCATTTATTTGATTCGAATTAAATAAAATATTTATGAACCTTTTATGTTCTTCGTGAAAATTATTTAGAAATATAGGCAAAAATTAAAATTTTGTATAATGGCAATTATAATGAATTACCAATGATCAACTCATAAACTATTCTCTACCACGAGTATATATTGTTAACGTATAATTCATAATTAATCAATAAACTGCAAATTATCATCTAAAAAAATTGACTTTCAATACGAACAATAAGATGCTTCATTTTTGAGATATTCACAACAAAAAAAAAATAATTTTGACATGTTATTTTTAGATAAATGTCTATGACGCCATACAGGGAAATTTTTCAAAAAATCTAAATATTGGTAATATATTTGCGATTTAAAGTATTTCTTGCTTAAATAGGGAATTTACAATACATGTTTTATATGGCATTGTTTGCCATTACTCATGATTTAAACAGCTTAGATAAACATCTTATAGAGTGATCATGTATGCCGAGTACCTGGAACCAAGGGGGACGTTGCTAAAATTACTAATTGGATTATTTCAAGCGACATAATAACTAGCTTTATATAAAATCTTTTAAACAACAATTTAATTGTCAAAATGAATTTAACATTGTAAATCACCGATTTTGATTGGTCCTGGAGGCCATCTGATGGGACTGAAAGCAGTAATGGCCTTGAGACTCAAAAGATTGTTACGATTCGGTCTGATATGAATTCAGCCCCATAATAAACTTACAATAAGACATCAAAATAGTCTGAATCGGTTCATTATTAGGACATCTAATTTTGGAGCAGAGCCTATTTAACACCGACCAGGGCCGGATAAAAATGGTTTCCAGGAGTCTAAAAAGTTGCACCCCACTATTTTTCAATCGCCGAGACCTAAATCTATCAGAAACTGTAAAAATATCAATTCACAGAGCAAAAGCGCGCAGGATGACCCACATGAAATTTTATTAAAATGACCAAAATCACAAAAAACGAATTCCTATCAAAATTGTAAATAATAGTGAATTAACTATCTTTTAAATTTTACACAAAAATGTAGTTAAAGCCGTATCAAAATGTTTGTTAATATATGATAAGATATTCATAACAAACATAAATTTGTCAAATGGTTACCCTCAAAGGTTAAGAAACATTTTTTACATGGAAGCACTCGCTTGCCCGGGGATCTATATATAAACAAAATAGTGTATATAACATAGCCTAAAACATGTTTTCAAGATCTCATTGCATGCCTAAGAAAGCATGTGTATAAACCGATACATGCTGCAATCCAGAGTGAAGTATTTTCAAACACTTCCTTCTACAATCCCCATTGCAGGCTGGCGCGAATTATTTACCGGTGTACACTCAACAAACTATGAAGCAATCTAGAATGATTCAGATAAAGGTGCAGAAATCACCCATCGGCCTGTTTTTTTCATCTAAATAAAATCTTCGGACGAAAGGATTAATTAATATCACCCGGGGTTGCAAGGGCAACTCGCAATCTCCTCCCCAAAGAAGGTTAATGTTTGCAAGTCATGAGAAATTATGAATAGATAAAGCGGGGCACCTTGTGAACTTCAACTTATAAAGTCGATCGGGTTAATGATGTTGATCGAGAAGGGGCTTAATAAACTAATATCGGGGTATCTTACTGAACTGAATAAGATACCCGAGCATACAGAAATTGATCCTTAATATCCCTGGTCTATACGACCTCGGCCGAATATGCCAACGGATTTGAACAGTTATAAAGATTATTTTCTCTATTTTTAAAGAAACCATCAATTTGAATCATAAATGTTGATTAAACTGTTATTTGACTATCCCAAATGTTAATTCAACATGAAATATGTGTATACTCCTACATATACTTCCATCCAGTAACTACAGTATGACTAATGAGTGAATAATAGATTTAATATTTTAAGAGTGTTAAATAATTTACAAAAATAGGCGAACATTGAAAAGAATAATAAACGCGACACAAAGACACTACAATTATAAATATTTTAGTCAATCGTGTGTTCAGTGTTATTGTTTTAACTGAATGAATTATTTTTTCACTCTGTTATCAGTTTAAATTGGAATAAAACGCAATCGATTAATTAATAAAGTCAATAAAATATAGATTGAGATATAAATACGTATATAAATAAATTAAATCTCAAAGTAAAATATTTTTAAGACTTAAAGTATATTTTGTTAATAAAAGAAAAATTAAAACATTTTGAATTTATATAAAAATTTATATTGTATATGATGCTATTATAGCCAAAACAATTTGTGACACACCCAAAAATATAAAAGAAATATTTGCTAAACAAAATAGATTAAAAGTTTATTAAAAGATGAAAATGAAAACACACTTGAACCATTAAAAGTAAAAATTTTAAACTTGGGATGGCAGCGGATGAGGATTTCAATGATTAATCCTTTAAACAATTTTTAAATAGTTCAATGTGGTTCATCAAGTGTTCAAAACGTAGTCGTCTTCTTTAATAGAATTCCTACATGTCAACTATCCTGTTTGGCGATGCAAAAATCAGTTACATTTCTTCCGAAGTCGCTACAATACATTTTTTATATAGAAAGCATTTCTCAGATAAAACGGAAGAAAACGTGTTATTACGAGTTAAAATAGATACCTTTCATCTACAGATGTTTTCGTGAAATTAAACAGCTTCTTATTTATACCACAATTTTTCATTCATATCAATGATTCACATCGTAAACGAAGTAATGATAAATCTGTTAATAATTAATTAGATATTCTTACTGAATAAAAAGGTTTTGAAAAATTGAGCAATTCTTCGGAATAATCACAAAACATAGAGGCACACAATGAGAAGAATACTTATTATAGTAGTAACCCTGCTAATGTAGACCTAATATTGAAATCTCTCTACTCTAACGTGTTTAAAAAGATAATTTAATTAACGAGAATTAACAAAAATACGTAATACAAATATATTTAAGAGGTGAATTTTATAAATATATATATTAATATAATTTTCAAATAGAAATCTGAAAAAAAAAAATATATATATATATTATTGAAAATATCAAATTTTTCATCAATTATAAAATAAATAAGTCAAATATCGATAGCAGAAATTTAGATCGAATATCTTAATTTTATTAAAAAAAATTTATATGTTGGTAAAACGAAATTACTGAACAATATTTGCATACTAGTTTTCTAAACATAAACCAAATAAAATTAATGACTATGTAAGTTAGTAGGTCAATCTTGTAAAATGTTCAGGGTGGCCACACTAAATTGAAAATAAAATTCGAGTATATTTCGAGTATTTGCGAGTGCAAATGTCAAATTTGAGTATGGGTGGACACCCTGAATGTTAAGAAACTTGATCTGATAAAGCGATAAAACAAGCTACTTTATTTATAAAAATACAATTTCAAATATCATTATGTTTATTTTTTTAAATTTAATATAGTTGATAAAATATAAATCCATATTAAGATATATAAACTAGAACATTCGTACTCGTTTGAATTAGTATATTTATAGTCTATAAAAACAATATGATATTGTAGGTTTCCTTTCCAGAAAATATTCTCCTTTGACAAATCGTGTATAAAGAGACAATATATTGTTTTATCAATATTATCAACCATTCAGATTTATCAAACAGCAAACCGTACTTGTTATACAAAGAAAATGCAACACTGAGCTAGAAGGTTAGAGGTGTCCCCTATAGGGGTGTTTAGTTTACAGATATTCAACAATTAAAACGGATGTATTCAGATAACATTTGATATTCCTTTTCATCAATATTCGTCTTTCTCTTCTTTAAATATAAATGCATTGCACATTATGTACGCAATCCACGTTAAATATCTGAATTATTCTAAATAAAAAACTAATCCAAATGTACCATGAATAACATATTTATAAATACGACAAATAAAATTAAACGTATCCCATATAATACCAGGAACATTACACTATTCATCTGCAGAGTTGTTAGTCTTTGCCGAAATGGACAGATTTGTAAAGTGTTACAAGCAAATAAATGGTTGCACTAACTTCAAGAATATTTTTGGGACCAATATATTAGCTATAGGTATACTTAAAATACAAGAAATCCCAATGCAGAGGAGAGACTACATTTATCACTTTGCTACTTGATTCATTCAGTTCGGTAATTATTCTGATTACCCGACACTCTAACAACTGAACTAATAGACAAGCTTTTCGTGAAATAGACATATGAAACTTACAAATGTTTAACAAGATGTTTCCAATGTGAAGCGATAAATTTCCAAATCACAAACTTAAAACACATACACCCAAGTCAGTGGAGATAACTAACCTAGAGTTTGATTGAAAAAGACTTTTATCATACTGTTATAAATTAACAATAATTGAAATGTATGTCAAAGTAAAGTTTACCATAATAATAGTATACATTTGAAATATTGTTTCAGCTAAAAGAAAAAGTAAATTATAACATTTGGCAGCTATAAATGGACTTTAACGATATAAAAAAGACATCAGGCCAGGGCGAATTAAATAGAATTTGTTAAACATACAAAAATTCCGAAATTTCGTTAATTTCTATTAATTAATCTGACCCCAAAACATGGAATATTAAATTTAGAAAAGTACTCCTCAATCAATAATTTAGTTTAAAATATTTAAATAATTAATCCAAAATATCAGAGAAGAACAAAAATCTAATCATACATGATATATTATTTACACAAGTGATGCTAACCCTATAATAACCATTAACTAATTTTTAACCAATAACAGATAAAAACAAAAACATACACACCCATAATGAGATAAAATGAACAAGTCAAATAAAAAGCCCCCAATCTCTGAATCCTGAATCTAGGTATAGGTAAGTGGTTAGCCTGAATGTCGAATGTTCTCACGCTTTTTATGATTATTTAAGCAGCAGATTAACACGTTCTGACAATATTTACAGCGATCACTTTTTTAAAGGGATCCACAAATGTTCAAACTATAGAAACACACACAAATATTAGCAGGCAGCCTGTATGTAAAATCCTCCAGTTAGTAAACAAACCCCTAGGTAATACAGTATGCTATGTATATATACATAGGCCGAAAATAACCGCCGTACAATATGTAGTTTATTGATGTTAGCACACAAGAAAGATTTTAAAAAGAAAACAAAGTCTCCTTGAGATCATACAATTTAGGAAAATGCCCGAATGTAATTAAAGAAGTATATATTGAAAGATTATTAAATCAATATAGGTTGCATATTGATTATATGTAGTTTTGCTGTCCAGTATTTATAGAACAACATTAATAATTAAAATACTTTCGTATGGCGTCCTTAGAATGTTACATGAACAGATTAGACGGACAAATAAACAGATGAAAGTGTTTTGGGGACAAAAATATTTTCTTTGCTTCCATGTTAGCAAAAGATATTAACAAAAGTAATGAATAATTCATGTATAATCTTATTCCGACCTTGCAAACAGAACAACATTATCTAGAATCTAATCTAAACTATTTATATAATATCGCAAAATAAACAGCACCCTATTTAAAAATATTTCATCAAACTAATAAAAAAAATGTATTGCGTTGGCAAGTTAGAAACTTAAATTAAATTTTTCTTCGCATATCGAGATAATTCATCGTAACAACAGAAAATTGCACTGGTAATTGGTCATTCAAACAATTTCATAATTAACCACGGAGAGTACAACCCATCAATAAAACCTCTCTCCGCTTAATGTATGTTATACCAGTTAGTCGGTGGTCTGTCGAAGAAGCCAAATAGTATAACTTTAACTTTTCTATCAAAACCGGACCAAATAAACCGGACGCCAGCATTGCTAAAACTTCTTCCTCTTTCTCCTAAGCCTGATGGAAGGATTATCAGATTTAGAGAAGTCGGATTTTTTGTTCTTCATTGGCGCGTGCATCTTCGCCCTCTTTTTTTTGTTTATAACATTTACATTCTCGTTCGTTATCAAAGGGAAAGATTATCCGCGGAGATTTTGATTGACACAGTCGTATTAATAATTCAGGCATAAAGATATTAAATTAGGGAATATATTTGCTGATATGAAAATACTGGAAATGTGTGTTTGATTTGATATATTTAAATAATTATTTTAGAAAAGTTTTCTCTTCTGAATAGAGTTGCAAGTGTGAAGAAGGTATAAGATATTTTATCAATCCAAACCTGCAACATTGCAGAATAACTTTATCACTCATGGAAAGTTGCAATCGTTCAACGAATTTCGTTCTGACTGATGATTTTAATTATCGTTCCCGATAAAGTTGTACTAAGAAGGTCATTAAAAAATCTGTTAGACTTTAAGCAGCTGCATTATATCATCAACAGTTGAGGATAAATATCACAACGGATTTTGCCCTTATAAGAACGAAAACTGTATCCTTTTTCGTCTGAAATCCCCAAACTCGAATTTTTAAAATATCGAACTATAATAGAAACTGTAATACAACTTTGGTCGATTAAGTTAAAAAGATTCGTTATTGGATCTACCTAGAGCGGCCATTCCCGAAGCTGAAGAGGCCATACCAGCGGCGGTTGGAAAGTTATTATCTGACTCGATTAGAAGATGATGACCGGAGATCTTTCTATCCTTCTCTTGCGCGAGCTTCTTCACTGAAGTAAAGAGGTATTGAGTGAAACTGAGTAAGAGAGCGGAGGGGGTGTCCAACAGTTGACGTGCAAGAATCAGGACTTTAAAAACTTTAATTGGTTATGCAAGAAATGAAAAATTACAAAATAGGAACACATACGTTTTGTTTTATAAAAATAGAGAGAATGTATATAATATGTAATAACTTTTATCTACTATAGGAGAGCAAGTCGAACGAAAATATCAAATTGAGCAGTTTTATAAAAACACTTTTTTTATCTTTTTTGTTCGAAGATTAATGTCTTTTGAGTGTCACGGTTTTAAAGGAGACTGAATGTCTGTTGCTATACCAAAAGAATGATCAATCGTATAACGAAATAAGGCAACGCTTTATAGATTTCTTGGGAATAAATAGTGACTATATAAAAATATAAGTTCAAAGAATATGATATTTTGATAAATAAACTGTTTAATCGCTTATATAAAATGCATTCATTTTTCCAGAAAAGATTTTTTAAATGTACAAGATATTAAATTCCAAGGACTTGAATTTACAATAAACAACAGAAAATAAATAAATGAGGTCAAGTTAATAAAATTTCATCATGAGTAAACAATAACACCAACAGACTAAGATTGAATTCCACTCTAGATATTAAAAAAAAATAATCTGGGAACTCATAATTTAAGGAAATGTTAGTAGGTATACTATGTTACATTAATGTAAACCAATTTCTAACAATAACTACAAACCTTTGAAGTTGCACAAATATTAATAAGTGAATTTATCGTTTAATTATATTATTGTAAGTAATTAAAGCACTCACTAAACTGGATAACCTTCGTAATTCTTTTTGTAACTTCTCCTGGTCTAAAACAAACAATGAACATACTACTTATATAAATAAAAACAGATTATATAATTAAATAAAATCATAGTAATAAAGATAAAAACAATTACGAAATTAATCTTGCGCGATTTCGTAATAGTAAAATCCCTAATTTAAATTATAATCAAACTAAAGTATAACAAATATAAGTGGAAAGTATAAAAGTACAATGATTTTCCACATAGAAAATTCCCACGTTGAAGGAAAGCTCCATAAAAGTTAGGATACACCCAGATCCATTTATCTCATTTATACACCGACCAAAAAAATAAGTTCTAACTATCAACAACACTGGTTAACCACCAACTATAGAAGTATTGAAAGCTATTCTGTATCAGAACCAAATAGTATATAGTGACTGACAAAGACGACATTATTATCTGGCCGGTACAAAGTAGGAAGTTGAAGATGCTATTTACCTCAGGAAACCATCAAGACGGTCCCAAATGTCAGCACACATACCAAAAGTATAACTGCTGTATTTTACTGAACCGGATTACACGAGGGCTACTTCGGGTGAATAGATAATCTGGAATGTTAATTCGTCACGGAAAGGAGCAACTAAATATTTCTTCTAATATACCTGAGAGACTAAATTCAGCTGATATATGATTAGATTGAATATTTTATGACAGAACAATGTTTTTTAAATAATAAAATCAAATGTATCCAATTCAGAATATGTTTATGGGAAATTGTAGTATAATTTATGGTAACAATTATTATTAAAATCCTCAATAGTACATAATTATAATCATAAGAGTCCCTTTAAACAATTCTTAAGAGTTGAACAAGGCATCATTAAAATAATAAAATTCCCGATTTGTAATGCCATTTTGTAAAATACAGAAAAGGACCGAATACGTAGTACAACATTCTAATAGCGAAATCTATAAATAAACCTTGCATGCCTGCGGTTTTATTATAATGAGAAAATAGTGATTATTATTTTTAAGACAAACAACACATAGTGTTCCCAGTTAATTGAGCAAATTCTAGTTTATAAACTGACAACCCCATTACATACAATATATAAACAGACAAGTAATTCATCCAACAGAATAATCGATCCGATTATAGAAGTAAGAACGATATAGCTATAAGAGTTGGTAGTTCCGATGAAATTATTAAGAGATTAATATCTAATTAAATTATATGTTAGAAACTATAGAACTGTACACAATGAATACACACTGTCCGCAAATATTACAAAAATACCTTTCGGGTAGCTATGGTTACATTGGTAAATGGTTGTGTTTGGAATTTCTGTCAAGTAGAATTATCGATTTAAAAAGGGGAGTTTTTAAGAGGTTAATTGAGTTCCACCGATAGGTACATATAGTAAAGAATAAATGGCATATTATTAAACGTAATTGACGGCTTAGTAATTTATGGAAGCTGAATTTACATACTTTCCATTGAGAAGTAGTTTCGTCTCTGTATAAGTAGTTGATGCGCAAATTTTGGTTCTTGTTCGTAGCTATATAAAAGGCATAATTGAAAAAATTATATAGGTATTAAATAAACATATAATAAACATTATTCTACATATGACTGTTATAAAACTGGTATACTACTTGTAGTTAAGTGAGATAAAATAAGATAATCAATATACTGTTTTGACCACATGGTAAAGTTTCTTCATGAATTATATACCTACAAAGACCATAACTGAAAACAACTCAAAACTATCAACCAAAGTGAAAGAACTTGGTAGAAAATTAAGTAATCGTTTGTACTATAAATAACAATAATGCAGATGCGACATTTACAAAATAGTTGCAGTCAAAAATGGAAGCTCGCTATTTTAACAGATTTTAGTCAAATTTAATTGTGTTTAACCAATTGGAAAGTAAAGAGATTAAGTTGAGTTGAACACTTTTAAAAATACCTTGCATAAGTTGTCTGGTTGCACTTAAGAGGGAAAAGTCCTTTAATAGATCAGCTATAAGGCCATACACATAAAAAGGAAGTTCATTGATTTCTCCACTCCACATATCTTTATAAGAAAAGTTAGCATTTTCCCAAATATATGTTAATTTCTTGTCAAACTAATGAGTTAGACATTGAAATCCATTTCTGTCCACGACGATCAAGTCCTGTCTCAACAATCAATATTCACAGGGAATCTATCAGATATTTATTGATTACAGTACTTACAACTTAACACCCAATTCGCCTGGACAGTAATGAAATGATGAAACCAAAATAAAAAACTGTTTCATTCCTGAAAAGTTGAGATATTATCAACTTACTGACAACCTGCGTCAGAAAACTTCAAATTTTGTCAGAGAAGCCATTTTAAAATTATTCAATATTTCTATTGAGGCTTCAACGACAAGTGATTTAATTGTTATGCTATAGCTATTATATAAATATAGGCTAAAGGTGTGGAATAATATGCACGACAAAGTTTTATAATCCACCCTTGTTAATATTTTGACCCAAATAACTAGTCCTAATTTTAACCGATTTTGATAATATTTTTCATGTTTCCTGACATTCGTTGTAAGGGTTATCCAAACAGAATTGCCACTCTCTTAATAAAATATAAATCGGGGCAAGAAATATAACGAACGCCGAAGGGAGTTTGAGGGCAAAGCACCCAATGAGGACACGTTTGAGAGCCCATAATAGTTTGGTGTTGGCGGTGGAGAAACCATCTGAACTATTTTAAGAATTTATAATACTACCTATTTTGATACTAATAATCTAGAGGTTACTGCTAATAAGGTTTTCCTTCTGAATTACGAAAAAATCATAACCCCCAACGACTTTAGTCTTTATTACTTAAATCGCATTTCAAAAAACAATCATTGAAGACAATCCGGACAATATGTGGCAACACTGTCCATATGCAATTTGATATTAAGTAATGTAATATTAAATTATTGTAAGTTAAACGTCATGCCAAATTATCTACTCTTATTATAACTATTAGCCAAAATGAAATAAAGTGTCAATTACAATAATAGCCATAAAAAGATAAAATTCGAACGGATAAGTAAATTGATCGAAATCTGAACTAATTATCAGACAATACTATAAAACATGGAATCGAAATGTAGTCCAGTCGAAAATATTATAAAGAAGATAACGAATTTTACTATAATATCAATTATATGATAACTAACACACTTTGACTGATAAAAATATTATAGTTTCAATTTTAAATATAGTTAAACGGCACAATAGTGTAGCACTGAATAATAAAACAATTCATAAAGATGTGTACACTCTAACTATGTATATATAATCTGAAATGGTGTAAACAAAGATGTTGTAGATACTGGATAGAAACAATTCACCCTTGGGAGAAATGAAAACGTCAAATCGATAGGATGTGGGAGGCAACTTTATGTTGGGTGAAAGAGGAACATTATTTATCCCTTGGATATCTGCCTTAACTTCAAGTTTCCTTTGCATCTTAAGATATAGGACTCCAACTAACTGATCTAATTGCATTTCAATTATATTAATTATCGCAAAAACTTAAATATATATATATATGAGAATTTTTCATATTTAGAGATTTGTCATTTTTTGAAACTTTTCTAAAACATTTGGAAGCAACATAAGAATCTTATAAAACGAAAGCACAATATATTTGTTTGATAATTCAAAAACTGCTAATAAATTGTCACTCAATAATAATATAATAATTTACAAAATAGTCTCCCAAATAAAAAACACAACTTACATGGAAATATGGCAATTGACAGATTAACTATATTACATCTTAAAATACGTATTTTGTAATAAGATAAATAAATATAAACAAATACAATCATGATAATATTATTTACACAAAAATGAAATCTCATACAATTAAAACTTGGCATCAACGGTTCGTGATAATCTAAATATAAGCATGCATTAAAAGAAGTATGTTTGTTGCTATAAAACAAGGAAATAGTTTTTCGAACTGATAAGGACCATCGGTAAAGTAATTAGAAACGCAAAAAGGAAAACACAAAAATGCGATATTTGAGCTTTCATTTACTTAGAAGAAAGTATAAAATAATTACCTATACAGACGAAATAGTCACTAAAAACAGTAATTTACGTATTAACTGAAGAGCAACAGAAATTGACGGGAATAACATATAAGCGGATTATTGATGTTCCTGAGATTTTCTATAAATGACAGTGTTCTTATTTGTTGTTGACATGATCCGAAAGCGTCGTTATAAGCTCAAGGATCGAGCAAATGTCTGGCAGAAGAAAATGTAGCTTTACAAAACCTCTTTCCCTCGGGTCTTTAAATACTAGAAAAAAGGAACGACCTTGACCACCGAAAGAGACAATATTTCTGATTGGTATCCTTTTCAGAGGTTCACAGGAAGAGGCACTTAACAGGACGATGCGGTCATAACGACACACTAAAATGAGCCAATTGATGTCTTGTTTACCACCCCTTGAGCACTGAATTATTCGATTTTGACCTGGCTGCTCGAGATTTCGACAAAGAAAAGCGTGAGCACAAAACTGATCCGAGCAGAGGCGTTCCAGTCGTTTAAGATACTCAAGAAAGAACGAAGTGGTTTCCACACTAGCGAGACTCGACCATTTCTCCAGCAGGAGAAGTTTTAAATGCATTACTTTGTCCTCTTCGTTTGTGAGACTGGCTGGAAAGAAACGACTGACGAGTCGACCTAGCGTTGTATCCTTCTGCCTCAGATCTCGATACTCTTTGTACTCAGCTTGACAAAGCAGAGCAACCTGCATGAGTAGTTCTGAACCCTGAAGTAGGTAATAGCCTTCCTTGACTTCATGATGTAGTTGGTGAACACATAACCGAAGCACTTCACATTCGATCGGATTCAAGGCTGAAGAGGTAGATCTTCCAAGTTGGAAAAGCTTCGAAGAAAATCCCCGGATACGATAAAAGAGTTTAATTGTGATTTCTTCCAAACTTACACAGGGATCTTTTTCAACAAGACTACGTTCAAATCGAGTTATAACATCGCAGATTTTCCACTTTTCTTCTAAAAATACAAAATGTCCTTGATCACTCTTGCAGTACATTGAAAAGGAGCAACCATGGTCGTTTGGTGTATCGTCTATCTCCTCAGTCGAAAAAATAATTTTAGACACAACATTGGACAGGTCCCCAACACTTGTTGTAGAATCAAAGCTGACTACATGATAGCTACCCGTCATGAGATGAATAGGAAGACTGAAGGGCTGCTCATGTGTATATGGATTCCGCAATGATACAGCGGTCACTTCGAGGAAAGAAGGTACATCTTGCCGTCCACCCTGTTCTTTTACTTTGGCCAGAATATCTAAACAGTAAGCTGCATATTTACCCATTTCTCCATTCGTGTCCACAGAAAACTCTTTAAGATACGCCTCCAATCCTTCTAATACTTGAGGAGAGGCCAAAAACAGTGGAAGAACAAGGCACATACATTCCCAAATGGCCAGATATGGTTGAGTATCAGAAGCACTAAATCGTTCACCGAGGCTTCCTATAGAATCCATATGTCGAACCGTTGAACTACACAACAAGGATACTTTGCTTCTTTTATTTCTGGTTTCTTTAACTGTAGGTCGAGATTGTTTCACTATCTGAAGAAATAATTCATCTTTCATTCCAGGATTGGCAAAGCACACTTTACAGATGTCCTGAATGAATTTAACTTTTTCATACATAATCTCTTTGTCGGATTTACCGGTTGGATAAGATATTTTAAGAAGACAATTAAACAGGTTAATGCACAGTGGGGTGAGATTGGGATCAGTAGTCCTGGAAATAGGTTCACTGATTGGTTCTTTGGTGTGGTACATGACCGACTGAAAGGTTGTACTCACTATCGAGCTAAGTAAAGAATGAGCCCCAACGGACGGTCGAACACACACAAGACTCAAGTAATGCTTCCACTTGTCATGGTCCATTTCCGAATGACAGATAAAATAAACTGGATCTTTGTCTTTCTCCCACAGCGATAATGTTCGGGTACTTAACGGTGTGTCTGTTGTGTCGCTGTCCGAGTCTGAAGTAAGGCAGTTGTTTTCCTTCATGGTTCTACCAATGGGTCGTAAATGAGACAAACACAGATTACGAAAGCCGGTTGGTGATAATTCGGACTGACTTCTAAAATAGACTAGATAATTTCCCAGAAGGAGGCACCACACTTTTCTTGCATAACCACACTTCACTCGTTTAAGCCACCCCTTATGTAGAAGCTGGGAACTGTTACGTTGGACTACAAGTTCAGCGTGGGCACGACGAAGGGCTTTCCGAATTCCTCTAATCCATAAGTCAGTATCCCACGCCGATTCACCACAAAAAGTGTAGCATTTATAAGATGTCTTTACTTCAAAAGTTGTACTCTGTTGCAGAATATTCTGACCTGGGGAACAGGACCGGCGAACAGTCTCAATTTCCGAAAGAGCAATGTATCTAGACGGCTGTTCACTTTCCTTCGGCTTCGCTGAATAGAAGAAGACTCCACGATTAGTGAGAATACACCAATATTGGTGCCACAGTTTAAACTTTCCACTCAATTTTGAAAGAAGTCCATTTCGAAAAACCCGTTTATCGGGAACTGAAACCGAAGATAACAATTTGTTATCAGCAATGTCTGCAGATTGCGTAGCACTACTAATGGAAATATCATCAGGCGGGGAATAGTACTCCATAGACGTCGACGATTCTGTCATCGGATCAATGGTTGTTGCTGCTGATTTAACAATACCTCCTGAAGATTGACCGTTCTTATTTGGAACAGATGCCACTGCAGAAGGTGGACAGGGAGTTGTCGAAACCACTGTTTGATTTGGAAAATCACTTTCGCTACTATTATCCTCGCTGTCTCCCCCATCAGTCCTGCCATCTATAGCAGCACGAGTCTGAACTAGACGAGCCTTGCCTTTGACACAGGTGTAAACAGAAAGACTGTAAGCCAAGCCAGCTAAACGAGTAGCTAAACCGCAAGCGATAACGGCCCCTTCGGTAGTAGGAGGACGCAATAAATAACAGTGTTCTTGTATGGGCAAGTAGGAATTTAATAAATTCAACGACGAAGAAATTGCATCGGGAATTCGATTAATATTTTCATTGTCGTCAAACGCTCGTGACGGTATATTAACATCGAACACTTTTTCTCTAGCTTGAGGTGTATTTGGAGCTGAATGGTTATCAAAAGATGTTTGTAAATAAGGTAGTCCACGTCGTCGATCAAACGAATTAATTGAATACTGTCGTTGCCGATTGTAGCGAACAGCTGTATCACTTGATAGCAAGGTTTGTTCCAAACTGGATGAAATTTCGACAGGAGTTTGAGTCCCCAAGAATGAGTTTTCACAGGCATCTCCAACCTTCGACTGCGATGCTTGATGTCGGATGACGTATGTCTCGCTGCTATTGCTGACCGAGCTGGCAGGAAAGGATAATCGCACGGAAGAAGGGACAAAGTGTTTGCGGGCTATGGTTACTTTTGGTGGTGATACAATAGGTAGGGAGTTGTTGGGCTCAATGGAACCGAACTTGGTTTGATAAATAATCTCAGGATCGTCTGGAGAATGATCCAGTATTACATTGGTGTGGTCTTCAGCTAAATATTTCGTCTCCTCACAGTAGGAAGATTCAGAATCATCGAAAGATATCCGAACAGTTTCAACAAGGTTATAACGCAGAGCATAGTCCTCATAAGAATCTGACAAAGAAGAATATTCATGTGAACTAAATCCGTTTGATTCTGCCATACTCAGACGCATACCACCATCTTGAATGCTATGTCGTTGTAAATCCTTCTCGTCAAATGATTCTACAGATTTAGGTATCAAATGAACAGTGTCTATTCTAGCTGGCGACGGTGGAGGTACTCGACGACGTAATCGAACTAATTGACGCTGTAGAGTTTTCTTCTCCGCCTTGAGACGCTGGTTGTCCAACTCAAGTTCACGCACATGTTTGGTTACTACATGACGGAGTTCTTCAATGCGATCAGATTTTAGTGGGTCTTCGACGTGAGTGACAATGCCTTGCCTTTGCCGCGAGCTAGGATGCATTCCATCTCTTCTAGAAGAATTGGAATGATCCGTTGCAGCGTTCTGACATCGATCAAGGGAGTCAACAGCGACCTTAGCTGAAACCTCCTTCTCCATTCATCCATGAGTTGAACTAATGATTATGGAACAAAATGTTCAGCATTAGAACTAACTGGCCTAATAAACGGAAATGCTCCATAATATTAAAGTCACAATAATCCAAGCACAACTATGGAAGCTACCAACAGCATTTAAGTAAAACAAGACCACTTTAAAAAGATATAATATACTGGCTAATGGCAATTATACACACTGCCGCATGGAATTTAACGTCTAGGCAAGTTGAGAGAAAGAAATACACTATGACAGATAGAGTTGAGGGAGATGATACATATTAGAAGGGAGGTATACAGAGAGGGAAAGAAAATGCGTTCCTACTGGCAGAATCTGTGATGATGGCGTGTAGGCAAAAGCCAGTAGGAATGCAGCTTTTCATGTTACGGTATATGTTTACGAGAATACAACAAATACTATCTGTAGTAAACATTGTTATAATAAATTAAAAAGGAATGTATTTTAAGTTAATAGCGTTTAGAGTAAAACTGAATTGTGTTTTGTAACAGTAATTATACAGGACCGAAAAAGTAAATTGAAAGATGATACAACTATTCAATTAATTATGTTGAATATAATCCATAGTATATATAGAGAGATTGGCCTATTGATAAATGTACGGTCAGTTTTTGATCTCTAATTTTATAATAAATAAGCAACTCATTTCAACTTGAAATTTAACAAACACCAGAAGGAACCAGAATGGTTTGCATAATAAACAGAACCTGAAAAGTACACATTTGAAGCATAACTAATAAATGATAACGATGGACAGCTACTGTGTCTTTATGGTTTGGTATTCTAGTGAATAAATTCACAGTACATAGATTTAACTAATTATAAGCCACCTGTATATAAAATTATAAATTTTCCAGAATTTTAAATACCTCAAAAAATAAAATAGATTATGAAAGAGGACTTACCTGGTCTTGATGCAAAGTCAAACTGATTGAATTGTGAAGTGGAATAATCAAGTCTTCATCCTGTTTCCCCCCTATGGATGACAATATAAGTTGAAATATAGGAAAATCAATTAGTATATATACATAACAAATTCCTAAATGAGAAAATTATTTAGACAATCTTTAGAACATGATATTTATGAAGTACCAAAAAACATGATTGGGCTAAACGATATGAAATATATGATAAAATTATGATATAACAGTTGTAAGTTAAATCACCTGAATGTAATTATAATTTTATTATATAAAAATAAGTTTGAGTATTTCTTCATCTTTGAATTTTATGTAATATTTGTAATATATATATTTTTTAAATAGAAATTTAAATAAGACATGAAGATAAATGTTCTGCTGTGTACCTATAAAAAATTTAACCAACTATTATATTAAACCACAAGTCTATATTTTTATTGAAAACTTAAAAAATATTTATGCTGTCATTTCCAATTAAAAAATAATAATGTAAATAACCGTATTTATATTTCAAACCATAAATAACACTAGTGTTGAAATTATGTAAAATAATAAGTGTAGTTACACTATGAACCATCTATGGAAATATTAATAAGAAATCATACAGAAATAAGTTGATATGTAAAACTTAGTAACAGACAAGGAAGAAACAATTAAGTATATCTAATGGAGGCAAAGAGTGTGAAAGAGAGTCAAATAATAGCAGTGGTTTTGAATCACTCATGTCTTTAATCAGTAGTTTTTGTTAATAAAATGTTTAGATGATATTTTGTTGAAATAATTATTACAATATAGACTAGTATTAATGATATTTTACAAATATTAGTAATTTACATTCATTTTATCATTTTATTAACAAGAAGTTTGTAATCAGTGATCTGTCTTAAATATACAAAACTACCATAAATTCATTATTTATTTTAGATTTACAAAACTAATTTTAAAATATAGTTTCACTCCTCTCCTTTGCATTTAAAGACAAATAAATTAGTAGAGTATTTCAAAGATGGCAAAGTGTGTCAGAGAGGCACATAATAAAATTTTACAATACTAAATGTAGGTAATAAAAGTAAAAGAAAAACACAATCTGTGATAAAATTAACCACCAATAAAAATCAAATTAAATAACAAAACGAAACAAAAATACTAATAGATGAGGTTTTTCGACTTATTATTATTATTTTATATATATTGAAGATTAAAACATACTCTAGCATAATAAAACTTGTTTATTACTGAAGAAGACTTAGAGTAATTTTAATCTTCAATATATATGAAATCATTTTTAGAATGGTGTATAAATAATAATTCCCAAATTATAACTATTGAAAGAGAATAAAAATATGTACACAGAAGAAGTTATATAAAATAAATACTTTTTATTAATTCATTAACAGGAAAAAAAGTTTATGTATTTTGTAAAGAAAATACAATATTAACTGTTTTAAAAGTATCTTGATGGTTTATGTTTTTATATAAAGTTATGACTAAATTGATTCAAATTTAAAAACAATAATATTGTTTCATATATTTAACTGTATTTTCAACAAATAACTTAGAAAAAAATATGAAATAGAATAAATTAAAAGACAAAGGAGGGGCCCTCATTATATGTGACTCTTTCCTTAGTGATCACTTTTCTATTTTACAAAATTGTATCACATATGCAGGGATGGATAAGATAAAATTAAAAAATTATTTGGAATGAGGTTCATCACAATTAACAATATATTCTATAGTATACAAAATACAAGTAGAAAAATCCCCTATCATTCCTTATACAAAATTTCACAATATATGTGTTAAATGTTTAGTATTATTATCATTATAACATTTTAATTTTTATAAAATTATAATTTAATGAAATAGGGCATAAATAAAAATGAATTATTATGATCCAATTTTATTAATACAACATTTAACAAAAGTATAATGCAAAGTAAAAAATATATTAAAATATGATACACTAGCAATATAAGTAACCTATAAACCAAATAAAATTGTGATTTTAAAAGTTATTAAATATTATTTTAATAAATAAGGAAAAACAAAATATTGCTTATAGCTTATAACTGTGAATGTGTCTATCAAGAGTAATGTATATATTTCAAAAGGCTAATAGTCTAGCAGACAAGTGAAATACATGAAGGAATTGTGCATTTGATGATACAAACAGTAAATTTGGCACACTGTAAGAATACTACCCTTAGTAAAATGTTTGGAGATAGGGCCTTCTGAAATGTTTAATATGATAACAATAGAGGTCATTTTAAATACGGCTGACAATATTTGTTGTTTCCCATTTTCTTTACCAAGTTTTATATTGACTAGATCAGAATTTAGATGATTATTGTGATATAGTTGTTCACTTGTCCAAAAGTTCACTGGTGTACTCCTGTTTACACAGTGCATTTTGAACAAGTTAAATAATTTTGAAGATAGTTGGGACAGCTTACTGAAACAAACATTCATTTTGGACAACAAGTAAAGGTAAGTGTTTGATGATAAAATAGTTCTGGCATGTCAGCAGGTGTATTAGCACAATTTGATTGACATTTTGTAATTTGGGGAAGAGATCCATCCTCTTCATTATGTCTGGTTATATAAATATATATATGATTAGCTTGTTCAAACATTTTGAGGCAAATGACCTAATGTTTTTCAGGGCCAGTGGAAAGGTTTTGAAAGTAGAGGGAGCCAAGTTAAAAGTGTGTGTGGTTTGGGACTACAGTCTAAATATTAATATAATATAACAAAAAGTTATGATCATTAACACAAACTTTTTATTGCAGAAAAATTATGGCTATCTTTTTTATCATCTAATTGAGTTAATAGCATTATTCAAAACAATGGTAATTATGACTTCAACCTGTAGAAGGAGGTCCACATCAGTGAAATACATTTTTGTTCAATTTCAGAAAATGTTTATCTTTCAATTGATGATATTACTTTGTATGTAATTCAGCAAAAATGCTTCAATTGATCAATAGATCCTGAATCCAGTTTAATTTAGGTTGCCTTCAATGGCACAGGTAGCAAGATTAATATCTTTAAAATAAATTACAATTGACAGTACTAATCCTTATCTATCATGGTGAAATCCATTACTATTGTCTTTATACCTGCATGGTTGTGTTCCCTTTTTGGGAAGAACAGGATTATCCATATCCAGTGCTTCTTGCTTTATTACCACTAGCTATAGCTCACATAAAATAAATAGAACTTATTAGGTTTTTGACTTAATTATTAGCTTAATTAGTTATAAGCTTTATATTGAAGCATAATTTATTAAATAATGATAAAGTATTGATAAAAATAGCAGCTGTAAAAAGTGAAGGGGGTATAAGCCAAAAGTGGGGAAATGGGGGTGACCTGTGCTCCCTATAGTAATATTATTTTTGCTATTTCATGGCAGATATATCATCATATTATTCCAAATTAACTGTTAAAAAAGGTTTGAGTGTATAATGGAAGGATATATATTCTTTTTAGGCTAAATAGAATTTTTAAAATGAAGCCTGGAAATAATGATATGTTATATATTAATCAATAAGTTAAAAGTATATTTTATTAATAATTATTTTAATTAAAGGATTAATTTGCTGATTGATTATTCAATTTTGAATAAAAACTGATTCTGCAGAAGTTGGCTGTAAATTAAATGTTATAAAATCAATAAAATTGATACAAAGCATAAAACAAACTTATTTCTAAGCTTAGGTCTACCACACAATATCCATGTTTCTGATTGAAGGTGAGGTAGTCCCAGCTCTAACTTAGAACAAATATTGTTTTTAAGCTTTGTATCGATTTATGGCCATCTTCTGCAGGGTCGCCTGGATTTTTAATAAATTTTAGTGTGATTTATTTTTATTATCTTAATTGATATTAATTTTAAAATCTGACATAAAATAATTTATTTTTCTATTTGTTGTCATCTGTCAATCATACTCCGTTATAATATTATATTAAAGCTGATGCTATCTAATTCCGAATAACTAAAATATTACGATTATTTAAACTTACAATATTTCAAAAGTGCAATGTTTATCGGTGCTAAAACCGTAACTGATGCAATTGAAGAACCAGTCATGTTGAATTATTTTTGATTTTTACGTTAATTGCAAAAGTTCATTTTAACTATAGTTTTTAACATTATAAACAAAATTATTAATAATACTATATCGATTTAAAACGGTAAAAAGTCAAAATTTTAATATCAGGAAAACCAATTATTTTGATTTTTTTATTTTTTTGCTTTCATTTTATTATGATTCACACCTAAATGAATATTGGAAGATATTGTATATTGTATCCAAATAGTATTCACAATTTCTTTAATGTTCTTGGTCATTTTTATAATTATCTCAATTGAAAATTTAAGAATAAACAATATTAGCATATGGCAATAATTTTAAATGTATAACTGTTTGATTAATAATTAATTGGTGCAATTTAATATTCAATTTTAATGGTTACATTTGCCATTTATTCGTTTCACTAACTGTTACCAAACTGTTACTAACTAATTTTACCAAAAATTTTGTATTTTTCGGAAATATATGGTCTATAAATTATATATATATATTAAATAATTATTGAACCTAATCAAAATTTATGAAATTTGAAATCTGAAATCATAATCGATAATTGCTTTATTTTTACAGGCAGTGTGTTTTTTAAAAAATAGGTCATGATATAGCATATAGACATTGAATTTGAAATCATAATCGATGATTGCATTATTTTCACAGACAGCAGTTAGCATGAAAAGGCGAAATTTATCGGTTAACCAACGTGCTTTTCTTATTAAAAATTCCTTTAAAGTCAACAATTTTTGATCTCGTGTCAAAGTTGTCTACTATGGGCCTGGTCGGTGTTAGATCCACCTCAAAGACTGATCGTCCAAAGTCCGCCCAAACTGAAATTTTTTTCAATATGGTCGACACAGTCCCAATAATAAATCAACACCTCTCTAGAACATCTCTTCGGCGCATCATCTATGGTATTGGACTTAATCCCTACAAGTCATACTGCTTTCATGCTCCAACGGAAGATGATCCAGACAGAAGATTGCAATTTTTCGAAACATTTCCTGTTCATCTTAAAGATTCCCCTGGGATTATTGAAAACATCCTTTGGTCAGACAAGGCGATTGCTTAAATTAAGTTAAATGCCCACGTTAATAAACACAGTTGTGTTTATTCGTCTGACGAAAATCACAATGGATAGGGCGCCGTGGACTTGTGGAATTGCTAGCTCGCACTCCGAAACTCACCTTATTATATTTTTTGTGGGTGTATTGAAGAATGAAGTGTATGTAATGGAAACCAAGACCATCAATCAACTGAAAATCCCGATTCAATATCCGAGGGGACAACATTACTCCCAATTTTTGTAGGAAGGTTTGCCCCAGTGCAGTGGTATGTCGTCTAGAAGACGGCCGCGATGTTGAGGACCACCTTTTTGAACATTTGTAAAGCTTATATTGTAATTTACACATATTAATTGTTCAAATTGTTCATATCAGATTATAATTCATTAATAGTGCTAAATAAATAAATTCTGAAAATTTTGGTTCGGTTATACCTAAATTCTGCAGTTCGGTGATTTTTTTGGCCACCCTGTATATTTATTTTGACTAAATAATAATAAATTTTTTATAATTTAAATTAATAATGATTGTAAATTTTATATTTTATTATAGAATTCATAATAAAAAAATATATATATATATAACAATAAAACTAAAAACTAAAAATTTTTAACTGACTTAATTTATTTACATAAAATCATATTTATTTCACCGAAGCGCTTCCAAATTGCGACTCGATTAAAAACACACAAATTAAATATTCTGAAATATGTCTACAAATAAAACATGTAATTATTAAAAAAATTTTAATTTGTGAGAAAATCTCGTGGGAAAAGCTGAACAGCTATTAATTTTTTTTTTCAAAAAAATTAAGTTTTTGAACCTGACATAATGATTTTGTGAAAGATTTAATATACATACCATATCAAAAGTACCTAATATTTCAATGAAATTTGTGTAAAAAATAAGTGTGCTTAGGTATATATAATAATTATACATGTTATATATATTGCTTCGTAATTTTCTTTTCTTATTGGTGTATAGGTAGATACAAGTATTATATACCTTGGCATTTAATAATTTATAATAAGACACATATTTAGAGATATATATTTATTTTGAATTATAAATGTCAAAATAATACTCGCTTTGAGTTATCATATACTGTTTGTGCGTACACTATTATATATTAATAGAGAAGTCACACGTATACATGTTCACATAATATGATTGGAATAAGGTTATAGAGCGGCAGGCAGCCCAGGCACATGTTGTGCAACGAAAGAAGTACAAAGCACGACCCCATTATTATATCAGATTATAACTTCAAATCCCTCAAAATGGACGTCTGCCGTTACCTAGACGGTATGTGTAATTGCTAGGTACCCTTATATGAACCAATATATTGACTCTAGATTCAACATAGGAGGTACAGATTGAAATTACACTAAAAAGTTCCATTAGTA
>JAUZNC010030757.1:0-20778 GCA_034780395.1 Vannuccia rotundouncinata | reverse complement strand
GTGGTTTTATGTGGAATGTGAGTTACGAAAATGCATGGATTTTGGGTGTTTATGGAATGGAGTCTTAATTGCAGTAGATTTATGTTTGATAACAAGAAAATTTGTAAGCAAAATGTTTGTCCCCTCATTTTTTTACAGGAATTATGATGTAGAAATAATAGTTGGCGTATGTACATTATATGTTGGCGGATTTTTTTTATGGTTATAGGGTTTGAATGTATGACCAAATTTTGTTAAACCCCTATTTTAAAGTCTTTTTTATCTAGTTAATTATGGCAGGTTGTTCCATGCAGGTTATATAAATCTATATAGATGAATTTTCAGAATTAAAATATTGCATCCGACAAATTGATAGTATTATCTCTGCGAGTTTAATTACTTTAAGTATTAAGTTGTTTCAATAGTGTACAGGCATTCACATTTTATGAATCCAATTCTATTTAATTACATAACTATTTGTTCTTGTAGTACAATAACAATTACAATTATGAATTCTTTTGTATAAATATTTTATATTTTATTCTATCGTATTCCTATTCTATTATATATGCTACAAATTTTGTGTCAGAAAAAAGGTATTTTTTACCGGATTGACCATGTTACTTGTCCAATAGAGGGTGAAGAACCACAGCAAAGCAATGTGATGTTTACTATAAAACGAATTACTCAATGTGTTCACTATAGTTCCAGGAAAGAGACAGATAATGAAGACCATAAAGTTAACGAACATGATGAGTACGCCTTTAGGACGAGACTGCTCACTGCCAGATGCAATCATAAAAAATCTAATTTTGATGTAGACAGCCACATAAAACAAAAATATTAAAATGGAAATCGAGTACACGTAAATAATTTCCATAGATCTCTTCCAAGCCAGTTGGGTAACATCCCAAGCACATATTCCCCATCCAGGAAGTCTTCGAAACCCGCCGAAAACTGTTGTACTCGCAAGAGCCGCAAAAATCATTGGTATTATGTAGCAGCAAAGAATCCAGACAGTGATTATTACTTTAGATCGAGTTAAATAGACCTGATAAAACCGGGGCATAAAAGTCGCAGTGAAACGACTATAGGCAATTAACATCTGACCGAAAGCACTGCCCCAGATCATTGCGGAGTGCATAAAATTAACAAGATCGCATGCCATCTGGTGCAGTTCAATTTCAAACAATTTAAGTAACACGGCGATTACCTAAAAAAAATAATACAATGAAATATAGTTGTTAGTGTATAAAATATTTTACCCCAATACAGTTTGGGATTTTAACTAATTAACTTTATTTTTTAAATCAAATACAACTTTTAAAAGATAAATTTTAAAAAATTTTAAAAAGATACATTTCATGCTCCTCATTTTTGACCTTTGAAAAACATCATTTAACATGGAATATTTTGATAATGTTTACTTTCGATATTTCAAGAAAGATGTAGACAATTTTTTACAGAAACTTGTACAATTAATGATGTTTATACAAATTAATTTAGATCCTCATAATATGCTGATTGCGTCTATTTTAAAATAGCTCATGGTTCTCAGGTAGTCCTGGACACTCACCTGTCCTATTGGCCCCCAAAGACAGAAGATTGCATCACAGGAAGATAAACACATAATCCAGGTGTATATACTACTGCGAAGTCGAGAACTTGTCGATATAGTAGCGATAGTAAAAATATTTCCTGCAGCTCCGAATAGGCTGGCACAAAAAGTGTAAATGCCCCAAAAGAGAACATTTTCAAATTTAATAAATTCTACTTTGACTGAAAATAATAAATATTTAAAAATAAAAGTATTAAATAAAAAACTGTTTCATACATTGAATTCAATAAAAAATATTTTTAAAAAATAGAATATATTCATCATTATAACATGTATTTTCCACAAATGGTGATTTCATATTCGCATTTCAAGCTCTATGAAAATTAAAAAATTAAAAGTTTTGTTGTTTTTGAGGTATTTTGATATTTATTCAACATTATTCGCTATCACATTTCTTTTCCACATTTCTATTCTTTAAAGATATGCAATCGTTACCTTCCTCCTAATTTAAGGTGTTGTCTGGATAAGATGTCGAGTTCTTTGGGGACAAACAAGCCTTCCCGAAAAATTTTTTTTATCGAAGAAAACGAAACTAAAAATTTTGTCATAATATGAAAAAAGCTGTCACCTACCGACACCCAATAAGACAGCATATTATAAGCAATAGCTTTTTACAGTTCTTCGATGGAAAAAGGACTATACTGGCTTGATCTTACTAAAACTAGTTCAGAGTAGCATAATCTTGCTTTTTGTAGTGCGGATTATTTTTTTACGTTTGACTGAATTTATAATAATCTCAGAGTGAAACAATTAATGTCTCCAGTGGTTCCTGCCGACTGTTCACATTTAACAAACTTGGTTTGACTGCCGCAACTGGGCATTGATCCTTCTCATTTTGTGGTGTGGCAAACTTTCGGATGTTTTTCCCGGATTCGTAACTGCGTCTAGATGTAGATGCTTTAACATATAGAGGTTTTGGGCGTGTCTATAATTGCTGGTCCTTCCGATCTTTGAGGAAGTTAGCCGCTTTCTTCTTTTTCTTTAGTAATAAAATCATTCACGTATTTTCACGTTTTTAATGATTGCTTTTTATGTCAAGCATGAGTGAGCTGGCTTTTTCTAGCAAGTATAGTTAAGACCTTGTGTTTTTTGGCAGGGGTGGTCAGATTTGTTTTCTTGCTTGGGGCCCTGTCCTGAAGTTAGTTCATCAGTCAGGCTTCTAAAAAAGGAGCTCGGTTAGATAATTTGTTTATGGAAAGTTGGGAAGATAACTATGAGCTAATAACAGAGTAAGATTATGTTCCTCCATGTCCTAATTTATAACAATTGTCCTGTTGATTCCAAGAACGCCAAAATGAATTTTACAACTTCTTTTGTTGACAATGTGGCCTAGTTTAGAACTTCTTATGTTGACAATGTGACCTATAGTTTCCAACTTCTTATGTTGACAATGTGACCTATAGTTTCCAACTTCTTATGTTGACAAGATGTTCTAGCTGTTTTGAACTTCAAAAGTTAGGAACATATATATATATATATTTTGATTTTATCAGTTTTTTGGTAGAAATAAATAGCTAAAAATAATCTTATCATCAAATGATAAAAAAAAATTTCAATGAATTAATGTAATCTGTAAAAAATCTTTTCTACTTTCACTATACTATATATGTACTAAAAATTTGCATACATTTTACATATTTTGCGAGATTAATCTTCGGTATTTGAAAACAATATTTTTTTAATATTTTCTACAATTGTTTAAATATCAAAAAATTAATTATTAATATCAAATTAATGAGTAAATGCTAGATTCCCATCTCTTTGCATACAGTTATTCCAAAAATTGACAATAATTTCATATTTTTCTTAACGAGTACGAAAACAATTTTATTATACTTATGAGATACTTATACATATTAATATTGTTATTTTTTTGTACATATATCAAATGGAAGATGTATATATATATAAATGTTTGATATCGCATGAGTGAATTGATGATAAACTAAAAATATTATATTATTACTTTTAAAAAATTTAAAAAATTTTATTACACTTTTTTGATATTTTTGCTATTCAACTATAATATCTGTACTATATAATATTTTCAACATATTAATACATTATACTCTTTATAGTACAAATACCTGTATTTTACAAACTATTCTACCTACATGTATATATGTATGGTACTATTTGTACCTTTAATATATTGTGCCGAATAGTACATTTAATTTTATTAAATCTAAGTATTATAAAGTAGGTATATGCCACAAATTTCTTTTATATTCTTATACATTCACAATAATCGATTTCATGATTTGTTTTATAAACTCTGCATGAATTAACTTTTTTTGATATTAAAAAATATTACAATATTTTTTTTTGAATAAATTCCATACATATGTATGTATCAGATCGAATACATTCTAGACATTACCATGTACTTTTTCATATTGTATATAGCTAAAAACACATTTTGTAAATTCGAATTTTCAATTTTTTATTTTTTAAAAAAGATATTATATTAGTAAACCTTCCGCGGTCTTTGATATTGTAATTTTTGTTAATTTTTAAAAGTCTAAAAACTGTGATAATATTTGTTAAACAAAATGTAACCGTATTTTGCCTTTCAAAGTATTAAATAACAAAAAAAACACTTAACGTACTTACTTTTATTAGGTTTTGTTGTATTCTCAAAAATTGAAAAATTTTGTGAGAAATTCTCCGCCATATTTCGTTCTTTAGCTATATTATTAGATGTTCTCCATACACGTATATGGATATATAATTAAATAGTTTCCTTTACTTCGTCAAATTAACGATGGTATTGGACAAAATAGAATGATTTAAGCAACGAATAGGATATATTTTTAGAAATATTATAAATTTGCAATTACAAAACCGTAAATTTTATTTTAATAATATTATGCTTTTATGGAAAAGCGTTATCATATATAAACGTAACCTCCCATAAATAGTCGCCCTAAAATATAAAAAAAGGAATGATATCCCAAAAGTGTATAACCATTAAAAGTCTACCAAGAATTAATGTTAAGGTTTGCCATCAGCTCAAAGGTAAAATAAAGTTAAGAAGACAATAGCTGAATAATAAAAATAAAAATAGTAACAATAATTAATTTATATTATTGCAATGTGTTTCCAGTAACAATTAAATATATTATAACTTTCACGAATTTTTATATGAACTGAGAAAGTCGAAATGTTTAATTTCTTATTTGTACAAGGTTACCGATATAAAATAACGGTCACATTTGTTCTTTAATATCGTCGAATTTCTTATTATACATTTTAATCATAACGGTATCTATATACTTGTTGGGATGATCGCCTGAATATATAATATTTTTAAAATTCTTTAATTTTAAATAATACGACAATGTGGATTAAAATTATATAACAACGAATGTAACGGTTGTGTATGTTTATAGAGTAAGGACAGCAAGTCAAAGAAAACCTCAACCATATAACTATATAATGTTAATGTATTATATATTATATAGTGTGTAATTGTATTTAGAAGTTATACTTATAAAAATAAATTTAAATTATTATAATCATAAATGTAATTATTCCTAAATGATTTTATTAAAATGTTTATGATCGAACATAATGAGAATGTATACGATAGGAAAATTTAGATTTCTATTTAAACCTCCCATAGTGCGACATAATTTTATATGCATTAAGGATATAGCGCCGTTGCAACTCTACCAGTATTCCAAATTTCACGTTGAAATCTTTAATAGATCTTTAGTTACTTATAGACTCTCAAAAATCGCCATTTTTCGTAATTAATTTCTTCTTCTTCAGATCCCTAAACTTCAACCATTTTGATAATTTTTTCAGTATACATTAGAAATGGACTGAATTTGAATAAAAGGAAATAAAAATGTAAATTTCTTTAGCTTTTGATCTAAAATTGGTCGTAAAACAAAATTTTAAAGCATTTATTTACTTAACAAACGTACTTATTGAAAACTATAACATCAGTATTCTTCAAATTCGAGGTTTACATAAAAAGAAATGAGTTAATGGATTGTAAAATTTTCCATTTCGTTATTATTATCAGTTTAAGTATTCTAAAATTGGAAGCAATTAATACATTTGTACGCACGGTGACCTATTTTATCAACTGATATAGATTTAGAAAGAAATTATATAGTGGTCCAAAGTGCACAGTTATAAGAACATGTTGGCAAGTTTACTGTTCGTTGTCATAAAAATCGATCGATTTTCTATGCGCGCAAGCCACGACAGTTTGTGTGTGTTGTAAATCTTTGTAAATATGTACACGTAAATTCGTTGTTAAAAAAATCAATTATTATTACTATTCTTTGTGTTTTACTCGAATTTTCCATCATTTTATTCAACTTTAATATGCATTACCTTCGTTGTTTTTAAAATATAGAACCCTAAAAAAATTAATAATAAATGCAGCACAAAAACTGTGATATTATTTTTAAAGCCAAAATGGCAAAAAGTTTGTTAGCTCATACCACAAAAGAAATGATTTACCATAAATTGTGTTAGCTCTTACAAAACTATTTTTCGATTTGTGCTATCTACGTTTTTTAAAATGATATTAATACCTATACGTAGCTGTTAGCACAAATCAGTTAGCACAAATTAGCACATATCTACGTTTTTCCATATTACTTACTCCGTTGTGCTTAATCGAAAGTTTATTCTTTTATTAACATGATTCCAACGTATAATCCCGGTTTTTTTCTAATTTTATTTATGACTACGGACATGCAACGGTCAAACTCGTAAGAAAACTGGTCAATCCAAATATTGGTATATCGAACCAATTTTGTCACCTCCGCTTTAATCATATATGTAAGAACTAGAAACTACTTTTTCGTAGCCTGCAGGCTCGGTCAAAATTTCCTTAGTCGTTCTCTAGCTCTACGCCAAGGCTTCCGCAGTGGCTAAATCTACGCATCTCTAAATGCCACTTATTCATTGCAGCGGTAAAATTAAAATTCTTCGCTACTTATCGATATCATTCTCTGATTGTGTCACCTGATCACCTCTCGGCCTTAAAATGTCATGCTTTCGCTGCTGCTGCTGCTGACCACGCTAAGCTATGGGTCCATCTCCGTCATGACCGAAAACTTGCTGCTTTGCGACCTTCTCCGGACACGGTTCCCGTTCGCATTGACAAAGACAAGTGAGTTCTTAATCTCTCGGATAAAGTACTAACGCTTAGCTAAATGTCCGTGTTAATACAGGGTTTAACCTTTTCTGTCGCTCCTAAGACTGTTCCCATCCCGGAAATGATAGCGGCCATCGAGTCTGGATTATCAAGCCTCTCTGAAGAAAATAAGACTATCATCAGATCTGACACCATCCGCACTCTCCGACAAAACAGAACCATCCATGCTAATATCAACCCCCTTGAACGCGCTGCCATCCAAGACCTTAAACGTGATGATGACATCGTTATTCTCTCTGCTGATAAAGGCACTTGCGCTGTGGTCATGAACTCCGTCTCCTATGACTCAAAAATGTACTAGTTACTTGATGATCAGGACACCTACTCGCGTATTACCAGAGACCCAACGAAGTCGGTAGAGAGGTCCATGAATGCCATTTTTCTTCGTATTTTCAGAGAAGGAAAACTCGACGCTCCTACCTACTGTTATACTTATATAATAAGTATGTGTTGATTATTATCTATGATTGAAATATGTGAATTGAATATATTGTTTTGTATGCTTTGAAATATGAATTTGAATGGTTGTGATGAGTGAGTTAAGAATTAATCATGAAAAAGTGACGAGTATACTTGACATGTACAGTATGTTTGCATTTTTAATTCTCCCATATTATAAGTTAAGATGTTAATAGTTATAATGTAATAAAAGATTTGATTAAATAATAAATGTTTTTTGATTAATAATTATGTATTTTTGATTGTAATTAAGTTACAAAATAAATAATAAAATGTTAGAAATAACTATAATGGTTAATATAATAAATCTATTCCAATTAACCTTAAACCCTATACAATTGGTGATTAGTAAAATTAAATCTAGGAAAACGCCCATAAAGATTTTGTATACTACAAAAATATATATTATTTTATTTCATAACTCTTTCATAATATACAATCAACATTTGGGACCGCGCGTGGAAGAATGAATCGCACAATATAGGTCGAGTAATTCTGGTATATTACTTTGAAATAAAGATTCATATATAGATTCTTACAATATGTGTAGAATAATTTCGTTTCTTTATAATTCGTCATTGATAATTCTATAAATAATTATGAAAATATTATTGCGATGTAATTAAAAATCTTTTGCGATTCAGAAATCGCAAATTTATTCATTGTGCAGATTTATTCTGTAAAAGATTCTAATATAATTGCCAACTATTAATCGAGATCGTGGATGGATATCTCTGTGTTCAAGATTTTTGTCTATCTTGTGTCTTGATCAATCTTTCTAACTTTAATATCTATTTATCAATAATTCTTCCTTTTGATTTATACGATATAATTAAATGTAATCATAAATTTTAATCCAACTATATTGATAATTAATCATATTGTTTGAATTTAAAATTTTTTAATAATCATGATCGTGAATGGATCCTTTAAATCTTTCTATCTTTAATATCTATGTATACGATATATTTTAATTAAATGTAATCTTAACTTATAACTCAACTATATTGATAAATAATCATATTGTTTGAATTTTAAATTTTAAATATTTTATTCCTATATAAACCCATGAATCAAAAATTGCTTTTATTAATTTTATAGCGTTCACGGAATTTATCCGAAATATATATATATCGAAGTTTTAATTATTGGACTTTTATTTTTCTCCTTTTGTAAAAGATTCGTTTGGAGCATTACTCGCTTCTTTGATATTAGATGCTTCTTAATTAAATGTGGAGATAGTTGAATTTTAGATATTCTGCATAAAGGATGTTCCGATTTTAAAGATTTATCGTCCAGTGTCTTATGAAATATTGTTTTGGTATATTTCGTTTTGAAGAAGTTTTTCTCCTATGCTTTTGAGAGTGTACATAGTAGAACAAAATGTGGTTCTGAGAGAAATCCGTTTTCTTTGTGTTGTTTTGAGTAATATTAAAGTGGAATTTTAAAAGAAAATTATTATTTTAAGATAAGATACTTTGATTAGATAAAGTATATTTATATTATAATGGTTATTCATTTGTTATGAATTGTAAATGCTATGGAGACACAATCAATAAAGAATGTCGATAATGCTAAATAAAAAGATATATTATTATTGATGTATTGTAATAAAAGATTTACTATGTATAAAGTATACATGTGAGACCATAGAGTAATTATACATATATATGTATATAATGTATAATTACTCTATGTGTGAGACTATATTATATTGAATTAAAGATATTGCATTATTAGATGGTGAGGCCCATTTTCGAGTTGATATTATAATGATATGTTATTGATAATTATAGATAATATATAAAAAAACTACTTCGTAGGAAGTATTGATTTGAATTGCAGATAATATATGGAAGTGATTTTGTACAAGAAAATGGATTGATGGTCTTATTCGGAAGAATTAGATTATATGGGAGGTTAACAAAATAATAGTCGATCAACATACGTCTTGAAGCTTGTTATTACCTACATAGAAAGGATTTAGCAGCTGGAAGGAAAGATTGTCTAAAGGATAATGTTCGGCAGAAAATTTCGGTCTGTCCACCTCTTCGTGTGCCATAGTGATTATCTTTTGTGTTTTCAAGTTCATTATGCAGAGGATAATCTTTATTGATAATAATTTTATCAATTTATTTTTTAAATCTGTTTTGGTATAATTGTGAGTTTACAATGTGGCATAGTTTTTCCTTGTCTATTGATGAGACATTTGCGTAAAAATTAATTAGTTTCCTCAGTTTTTTCTTATCCTTCATCAGAAGACCACAACCCTATACTTCGCAAGCATAGATTATATTTGGTATCTACAACTAAGGAGTTAAAGATATCCACTTTTGTTTTATGGTTAAAATATGGAAGAATTTTTGAAAGACATTTTATAATGAAGTTAACTTTAATAACAACAGAATCAATATGTTTTGTCCATTTTAGGTCTTCAGAGATTATAATGCCAAGATAATTTTCTCTCTTTACTTTGGGAATATTGTTATCGTTTATTATGACATTTTCAGTAATTGTAGAAAGAAAAGCGGTATTATTACAGTTATTGTGCTTGAAAATGATCTCTTCGCATTTCATTTGATTGAGTTTCAGATTTTTTCATTTTGAGATTTCAGCTACGGATGCAATTGTCCTCAGGCAGGAATCGAGATTCTATGTGAGATGGGCTCTTGAGAAATGATTTATTTCTTCAAACTTACCTAATTGTATGAACAGACAGAACGACGCTTCTCTCCCTGACATATATCGTATAGTCTGCTTTGATTGACCAGCTGTGATTGTGTATAGATTCTCTGTGTGTACTTGCGGTTTTGTTTTGCTTTGCTGTATTGTAATTTTATTGTTCATTTTAAAATGTACATCACTTGATAAAGGTGGGCTCCCGGCTCATCAAAATATATTGGGTTTTTCCATATTACTCCGTACTTTGCTTAATCGAAAGTTTATTCTTTTATTAACATGATTCCAACGTATAATCCCGGTGTTTTTTTATAATTGCCTATACCATAATATATATACAACTAAGTAGTTGTACTATAAATTAAAATGTTAAATGATAATTGTTTTACTTCCAAACGTTTTACATACACATAAAAATTTCAATTATTGTATATATGAACTTTAATTAATTTTAATTTCTATTTATTTAAATGAATTATTTGCTATTATCGTCCAGTGACGTCTATTTCAATTTCATTGCAATTTCGTCAACGGGCCGGTGCTTCGCAAACTAAATCTAAAATTCGAGTAATTTGAATACATAAATATGAAAATAAAATATTTGTACAAAATTGAAAAAAAGATTATTTTATTATATAAATATAGTACAATTAAAAAAAAGATAGCTGAAGTTAGTGTATTTCAGGTAAATTACAGTATATTAGAGTAAATATATATTCAAGTATTGAATTTTTCATATATAAGCAGAATAAATTAATTTTAGGGGCGCTTATAAATTACAATTAATTAATATTCAGAGTGTTTATATCTAAACCTACGATAATAGAGGTTGTAAGCTATCTAAATGTAAGTAACATATACCCCGCATATATTAATACAGGTTTTTAAAATGTTAACAAAATAGGCCTCTTTGTAACAGCTATACGATTCACAAATGGTTACGTATTTTAAAATAATTGTATCTATATGGTATCGACTAAATCAGGAACCCAAATTTCATGCCCGTTACTAATATATATATATATAAACTTGGAAATTTAAAGAAAAATCTTAGTAAAACCAGACGACTTATCAAAAATAGAAATTAAATTTGTTATACTCATAGAAAGTAACTCGTTTGAGCAGTACTTAATTAAAATCTATGTAATAAATTGAATAATTTATTGACTTCTTAATCAATAATCAACTATAAATGAAGTGTAAAATAGGTATTGGAACATTGATATTGTAATAATGTTGATCTATAGATCGGAAACCTTTTTAAGTTGTGTCCGTAAATATAGATTAAAAATATAACATTTTTAAGATATAAATGTAGGAAAATGCGCAAAAAAATTTCGAGACTTTATCGCTTCGGTTTATTAGTATGATCATTCAATTGGGCTTACTGAGTAATTCAAGGCAGCGCTATTCGATACGATAGGAATTATTTCAAAATTATATAGCGTTTTGGGGTCCGGCTGTGGACAGCTCAAATCAGATAATAGTTTCATTTAGGTATTTACATTTAGGGTATATCATTTTTGTGCGTATGAGGAAATACACTTCAAAATTGTCTCGATAAATTTATTTTTTCTTTTGATATCTCACAAAAAACAAGTCGGCTAAGTAATATGTTGCTCCCCTAGAATTTTAATAAATAACATTTATCTTTATTAATTACAGGTTGAATATCAAATACGGCTACTGAAAGTATAAATCTTCGTTTTGTTTACTGAAGTTAACTAAACCGTTTCATATTATAGTAATTAATGAGAGCGGCCAGCTCTTTTACTAACTACAAAAGAATCTTGGTAGATAACAAGAACAAAACCTACTTTTTCTCAAATTACAATGATTACCCTTATAATTTATAATAATAAATCATCAATTTAACAGACATCCTTTGTATAAGTCAGAGTATTCAAAGCGTAAATCAAGTATTATAATATTTTAGTGTTATATCCTAATTATAAGTTATGCTACTATTTATTTAATGAGTAATATCCTTTGCTATTACATTTCAATAAAAACCAAATAACACGAAAACAAAAATCAAACCAATTCACTTCCATGCCTGAAATCATCACGGTTTGATGACATTATAATCATAATATTATGTATGTTGCAGAATTTGTATATACTAATACGTTTGAGCCAGGCACAACATTATGTTGAATTAGAATATGGCGGAAAATCAAGGTACGCAGTACATATAACGACAAAACAGCATTGAATGTCAATTATTAATAATATATTACATCGAATAAATAGTGATAATTAGGAAAAGTTGCCTGTAGAAAATAACAAATTACCAAATATTGCCCCATAGTTATAGAATAAAAAACAAAAAATCAGTCATATAATGCATAACTTTAAGCCATACCATTGACAAAAAAGCTAGTTAATTATGTATATATTTGATTTCGTTAATAGTTTACACATTCAATAAACTAATACCAGTTAATAAATAGTTTGGATAATGTTGTATAATACAATAGAGAAGGACATGAAAAAACAGTAAGAATTTTCGAAGGCGCTCCTAATTAGAGCAGGAATTCATTGCAAACGTTTTGTTGAAGTTAATGGAGGATTAAACGCAAGAAAGCTGGAGAGTTTAACGGAGACAACTCTGATTGAAATTGTCTATACAAAAACATCCGAAGACTCTCATTGATAGACCAATGGAGAAATGCTGTGTATGTTTTAAATGTATTGACATATTTGGTGTATTGAGGCAAATCAATAAATAATGATCTATCACCAGTCATAGTAAGACAGAATGAGAAGAAGATATTTAGAGAGCATCGTCAGCGCGGACATCTCCATAACGCCAAATATTTCGCCGATTTCGCATCGCCTCATCCTGCAATTGATTGTAGCGTGTCATCAGTTTCTTCAGTCGACGTTCACGACGCCTCTCTGCGAAGAGCAGTCCATCTTTGAGGAGTACCTCGGCCAGGTCAATGTCACCTTCTGATTTGGGCAGCATCACACTCACTGCCTTTCCACCATCAGCGTGGTCGTATTCAATGTTGACCTTTACCTACAAAATAGAAGAAGACTGTTAATAACATTCGGTTTGTATATTCTGAGTATACTATAATGTGTAAGCAATACAGTGACACAAAAACCAATTTATCAATATGAGTTACCTCTTTCTCGGCAATATGCCTCATTAATTCGTCGTTGAGCATTTCCTTATCTTCATCGTCCGGGGGTAACTCCACAAACGCCAGGCGTGCTTCGTGAGCCTCTCCAGACAGACCTGTCAGAGAGCCAGGAAGACTGGCCAACTTGCTTGCAGTTGTAACCTCCTCGTTTCCAAAATCGACGTAGAACACAGACACAGAGGACTTGGTGACCTCGCGTACCCGCGCCCTGTACCAGCAGTCGTCAACGAACTTAGCTGCACAGAGGTCACCTTTCTTAGGTGTGTAGGCTCCAGAAAGGGGCGGGTGCTCGGTTAGGTATGAGTTCATGTCGCGAGTGATCTTTTCAAGTTGTGGCGCCGAGTCCACGTACTGGTAATAGAAGTGGAGACCCGAGGAAACGACAGTCACGAAGGCTTTCTTGAAGGACGTCTATTACATGGAAAGGAAAGAAACTTTATCAATCGTGATTTTATAGAACAAAATAGACAAATTATAAAACAGATATTTTACTTACTCTTTGACAAAAAGAAAAATATTCATTTATGAAATTTCTACAATAATTGGTTATAATTCAAGGATAACTTACCTTTCTATCGGGCAGTTCGGAAACTTCAGTTCCATTCTCTCCGTCCGTATGTCCACCGCCATTAACAGAGGACTTGCCTCCAGTTTCCTCATCTTCTAGATCCGCCTTGTCAGCATCATTACTTACATCTTTCAGTAATTCTTTTTGATTCACCTCTAGACTCCAAATTTTCATGAGGCTCTCCTTGGCTTTATCTTCTGCCCTCGACAGGGCGGTGAAGTGGGGTGTTCGCTCGGCGGTAAAATGCACCTTAGCAAGTCCATTTTCCACTAGAGCTACGCTTAAGTTACTGCTTCCACCAACGCCTGCCATGTCGCAATAGATCCAGCCAATGTAGTTGCCACCCTTATCCATTGAATCCACCTCAATCTCAACCTCACGTTGAAGGCAGAGCTCTCGGGTAAACTCGTACGCTTCCTGACCAAAAGGGTCACCACTCGCATCGTCTACCTTACCATCTGGAGACCGCCTGGTCGGGAAATGAAATAATATCAAACATTTTAAGAATAAGGTAGCCAAACAAAAATATCAAACTTATTAATTTGAAAGTGTTATAGAAAATAATATTTTAGTAAAATACATCAGTATCACACGCATATGCAAACTCACCTTGGAGCTCGGGGACAATCAATTCCAGCGCATAGAAGGGTAATGAGACAGGTTTCACGGGGGACATACAGTCTCATACGACTACCACCGGCAACATACTCAACAACTGCCTCCAAACGCCCACCTCTTTTTAAGAAAGGAAGGAAGTTTTTTGCTTTATTCAAATCGCCCGAGATGTCAGCAATTCTCAGTGGAGTGTGCTCTTTTTTACTGTGTACTCCAACAGCCTTCTTCTGTGCAACTGCTTCGGCGGCCAACAACAGGTCGTAGGCACTTGAACGGTTCTCGTCTGTTGCACGATAACGGACAACACTGGCCAGACCTTTGCTGACTAGAGCTTCAGCTACATTGAGTTCACCTACTAGAGCGGTGGCACACACTCGCTCATCCATTCCTGTATCATTTTTCGGCTGTACATAGTCTACGCGAATCGTTACCTGAATTCAATGTGATATATTTTTCAATTAATTCGATTGCAAAATCAAATTTAAACAAATCTGTGAATTAAGTATGAATGGATTTTTAGTATTTGCAATAATATCAACAAATGTAATAACAACATGATTAACTTAAATTTGTAGCAATTACCCCTAGCTATAACATGCTCCAAATAAATAGAGTATAATATATTAATCTTAACGATCAATGCAAAATCAATATGTTTGATTAATGTACAAATAAAAAATATATAAAATTTAATTATTTATATTATAATATAATTAATTATAATTATTAATTAATTAATAAAGACATTATTAATCTGTAATTAAAACTAAATAACAATATTACACAAATATTTTACAGATCATATTATTATATGAAATAGAAATATACGTAATGTACTCAATTCGGATTTTTGAAGTTAATATAATATTCTTTTTACAAATAAATCAATATTACAATAAATTTAATGTAAACAGTAAATTCCGGAAGAATACAATGTTAATAATATAGATGTAGAAATACAAAATCAAATAACAATTACAAGGAAAGCATTGATAAATTGTTTAAATAATCTTTGTCGATAAAAAAAAACTGTCACTATACAAACCGTATACCAATTCACTTAAACTAATCTATTTTAAAATTTACTTACAAACGGTATTTCTATTTTTTTTAGAAAATCAATTTTAATTATTTACAATTACCTTCTTTCCAATTAACTTCTTTCTAAGAAATTCACGGGCCTCAAACATGTAAGGAATATCATATAGCGGCCTGGGTCGTCCACCCTTCTGTCCACCTTGTGTTTGTTGCGGAGGTTGACCAGGCGGTCCAAGGGGACGTGGAGGACGAACACTGGCCAAGAAAAACTTGCGAACCTTGCCTTCGGGAAGCTTCACCATCAAATTGTCACCATTTCCGACCTCAACCACCTGCAGAAACAATATTAATATAAACTAACACATAGAAAGAAGTCAAATTATAACAGTTGAATATATTTACGATGAAAATATAGCTTTACGTATAATAAGTTTGTAATTGTGACCATTTTTCGTTGACTTTTAACACATCTTCAACAGTGACACAGTCATTAAATAATCTTTTGAATAGCATAAATAAATGATGAATATATTTTCAGAGTATATACGTAGTCTTATAAGAATAACGCATATATACATAATAAACAAACGCTAACAAAATATAAGTATAACATAATTATGTTTTGACTATGTTCATTCATAATAATAGTTTAAAATAACGTCATGGTAAACCTTTCAATGTCAAAATTTGTTATGAAAAACTTAGTATGCATAACAGACATCTAACAGTACTTATAATTAAAAATTAATATTATATACAGGGCTTGAAATCAAGTAAAAAAATATAACACAGACACTATCAACATGGTACAAATTTACTAATCTTGAAAAAGGCTTGGGATAATTTCGAGTCCAATTGATAAGTGATTGTTTGAAAATGATACTACAACATATTATGTAACTGAAAAATAACTTTATAAGCAAAAGTAATAAAACAATCTCATCATTTTTATAATTAAGTTTTTAAAAATACTCTGATAATCGATTTAAAAAGACACAAAACGTTGGATTTTAACAAATTAAAAGAAACACTGTGCTTTAAAACGCAGGCTGTATTAACAATGTATTGATTCATTATCAGTCAGTACACGCTATAATATGCATTGTTTTAGTGTTAGAAGTGGGCTGCTAACAAGTTAGTTTTATAGATAATACAGTGTAAGAGATTAAATGCGGGTGTAGGTATACATACTACCAAATGCATAATGTAAAAACTTGTTAATCTAAGAAAATGTTTAAATACTAATAAAAAAGAAATAACCATCTAGACATTATATTAAAATTCAACTAGATCTGCAATCTAAAAGTAACTGCTTTTAGTTTATAAATTAATTTATAAAGTAGTATGTCTATAATTTCAAATTAACTAATCAAATTGAAGTTTTTTGGCTAAGAATTTTAAATGAATAAATTTTAGATTGCAGATATAGTTAAAGTATAGATATATACTGTCTATGGCAATAACACATTGAACACTCTACTAGAGAATAAGATTAATCCTACAAATATCTAAATTGAAAGACTAAAATGAATTTAAGGAAGTCAAGATAGAAATCATTTTGTAGAATAATCTATTAACAGAAATAGATTTTATATAACTATTATATCATTATTTAGATTCAAAAATGAAAAAATATATAATATATAAACACCTTATACATTAATTTTTCTAAACAAAAACATTAAAAATTAGTTTTTTCAAATGTTATGAAACTAGTGTAATTCATAAAATATTTTCATAAATACAAGAAAACTATTTTTCATTTATAACTAACAATAGTTTTACCTTTCCAGTGAAAGTCTTTCCATGCAAGTCTGAGAGTGGACCTTCCACCTCACCCGGTCCCCCACTGGTAGTGCCAGTGCCACTCGCGGCGGACCAATCTTTCCAAAGACGGAGTCGCTTTTCTTTGGCAAACCTCTCAGCAGCACGAAGAACTTCGGCACCGCCCGGACAGCTAACAACGCCCATACTCCAGTCAACGCATCGAGCATAACCCGCTTTTAATAACAATTCTGTGATGTTACCGTTGGGGTGGAGGATAGTTCCCACCAGATTTTGATTAGAGGAGGTTTCCAGTAACAGCTGCACCTCACGTTGAAGCAACCGCGTTTCGACGAAGTACCGAGATTCTTCAGCAAATGGTTCGGGTGCCTTGATAACAAATATGGATGATTCAATATTATTTTTATAAAAAAACACAAAGGTGATCTTATCTTTTTAAAAAAATATTCAATTATGGAAATATATTATTATACAATTATCTTGTGCGGTTATTATGTTCAGAAGTTACAAATTTCCGTCCAATTTTTATATTTGAATTCATACGGAAACAGTAAGTATTAAATAACCATAAAATAATTAGATAGCATTGTAATTTTAAAAAGTTGTATTTCAAAAAGAGTAAATACCTGAGAATCGCCATCCATTCTGAATCCAGGAGTTTTAATTCCAGACAGCATTACCATAACATGGTGATAAGTATTATCTCCTGGTGTCGTCGGTAGTAGGCATACCCGCATAGTACAACCATCGCGTACATGTTCAATAATAGCTGGTATTTTTCGACCATGACGAAGTTCCACAAAGGAAACGGGATTTTCAATAGTCCAGACGCACTGCCTCACTCCAGTTGTGGTAGCATCTGGAGCCCATTTTCCCTTACTGGCTGCCTTTGCTGACTCCTCTAACTGTACTAATGTCTGGTATTGCTCGCTACTTGCCAAAGCATTCCCTGATCCACGGCGGACCTCAGCATATCCTTCGGCGACAATTGATTCGGCTAGATTTTCACCAGTAGCATCCTTACCCAGATAGACATAGCCATATTCACGACCAGTGGGTGTCTTATGTTCCACTGTGAAAGAAACTTCTTGACCAATCACCTTCTTACGGAGGAATTCTCTTGAGGCCCAGGCTACTGGTTCATCTTTGCTATCGGCTAAGAAGCGTTCTCCAGTAGCATTTTGGGGTGGTCTTCTGGCCAGACGTGGAGCTACAATGTTGGAGATTGCAACTGTACGTTCAGGAGGTGGACCACCACGTGGTTTGTCACGAATAACCAAACAATCTCCGGACAACACCTAATAAAGAAAATGTAACAAGATAATTAAATACCATATTATGCATTTAACCCACTGTAGTTGTAAAAATGATGTTATACCCACTTCACAACACTAATGTGACACACCATAACAATTAAAAATCATATATATATAATGGATATTTAAAAAATCTTGTTTCCCTTCTTTGGGTTATAATCTCTCTGTATTATTTAAATAAATAATTAAAGACTAACTGCCAGCTATCAAGTTTCTTTACTTGTCAAATTAGCATAATTGATTTAAGAATATACTCAAGAATAAACATGAACTTTTTTTAAATGCAGGAATGCATCTAATATCAATATATTTTGGAAACATGACTGTATTTTGTTTTGAATCATACACCACTAGTTACAGTGCCAATACATATTTAAAACCTAGAGTAAGAGACCTTTTAATCAGCTAATTTATTGTCACTGTAACTAGATGTAATATTCAAAAGATTCAAAACAAATTACCAGAAGTTGATGAGTAAACAACACTGTGCAATATCAAACAAAAAAATACAATGAGTAATGGATTATCTGTTCAATTAATGTTGGAACACCTCTACTTTCTTTGAAATTCTAAGTATATGCTAAATTTATAGTAAGTACAGTTAATCAATGGTTGATATATAGAAGCAATCAAGTCATAAATATGAATCATTGAAGAAACTATTCCATATATTATATTGATAATTTGGTTTTGAGTGTGCATCCTTTCATAACATTCATCTTGACAAGAGTGTTTGTAAGTGTTGTGCAAACAGTACAGCAATAATGTAAGTGGTGATCCCAAAGTGGTTCTTTCCACTGAGTTAGCTTGACTATATGAACCATAAATTGACTAGAATTTTAAACAGTGCAAACAATGACCAATGACAACCCATTGGTTTCATATTTGTAAATGATAAACTGAGTATTTAGAACCATAATAACATTGTGATTAGGTTATGGTTAAAATCTGAATAATTTATTGAATATTATACATTATAGGACTCCAACTGGATGATATTGTGTATGAAATATTAATTATAGTCATGCTTATCCATAAATGTTGACATATTTTTGTTTAAAAAATATAACTATTTTTAAAAAATTAATTATGAATAAAATGCAACAATTATATAACAAATAATTTTCATTATTGTTTATTTTTTATGACAATTTTTAATTTTAGTAAAAATATTTTCTATTGCAATAAAATATCTTTCACTAAAACTAAAAAATAAAATTTTAAACATAAAATGTTTTGAATATATATATATAGGTAGTTATATTTATAAACATATAATTGTTTTAATAACTCATGTAGATATTTAATATTAATAATATTTTTCTATTTTATCAGAGTTATTGTTCATGATAAAAACCAACTATGTTCATTAAACAGAAATACTTAGCTAGTTTAATGTCTAGCTATGTAATTTGATATACAAGTTATACAAAGAAACATAGAAAAAACAGAGAAATATACAAACAAATCAAAGCTCAGTTATAATGAAGTTTGGCAGCAATAGTATTCTAAAAATAGAACATAGGAATTTTAACAAATTTTCTATAATCCATTGAAATATATTTCCGCTTTCAACAGTGGCTACTATAAAATATAGTTTTGCCCAACCTGCAGCTATTGCTTACATGTATTTACTATCTCTACAGTAAAAATCAGCTCATTTGGTTGCATAATAGAACATTGAAATGAAACCACTGTTTGGATGGACTTGTAATATTGGGTCCTTGTTGGACACATGCCATAAGAAAAGGTTAAGGAGGGTCCTACCATAAATAATAAGCTAAAAAAACTTATAACAATAAAAAGAATTTCATGTAATATATCATGCTAGACATAAAGTTACAATCAAACAGAAAAAAAATCTAATAATTTATCTAATTGTTATTGAAGTGAATAGAATAGAATTAATGAGAAATAGCAAAAAACAGGCATGTGATTTTAAAATTACAAAAATTCAAGAAAAAATGTTTGCAAGTGGAGCAAGCAAATAATTGTCCCCAGAATGGTGGAAATTGATTTGAGCTTTAAAAAAATATATACATGTATAACTGTATACATATAATTTTAACTAAAATAAACAATTGTTAACTAAACAGTACCCCATTAAAGGTTCAACCATTACTATATATATTAGATGTGAAAATTGTACAAAATATACATAAATCATTGAAGTAACCAACTATGAGCATAATTATTTAGTAAAAGTAGTAGCTTTGTTGAATGCAAAATCTTTATTTATTACATTGGTCAGGGGGTTAGGAGGGCTAAGCCCCCCGATTTTTTTGCAATATCAATGAGAAAATATTGAATTATGTACGATCTTGTGAACTTATCGCAGGTGACAACAACCATATTTTAGCAAACCAATAATGCCTATATAAACAAGT
>JAUZNC010030746.1:6510-20780 GCA_034780395.1 Vannuccia rotundouncinata | reverse complement strand
TTGTAAAGTCGTGTATTATTAGAGAAAAAAAAGGATTTATAACTTCTTTTTAACTATTTTGCTAGGTACTTAATTTTTTAAGTATTTTGTAAGCGCCACAATAAATTTGTTAAGTAGTTTGTAAGCGCCACGATAAAACTAGGATAATTTGTTAAACTTAACAAAATTTGTTAAGTAGTTTGAAAGCGCCACGATAAAACTTAGATAATTTGTTAAACTGAACAAAATTTGTTAAGTAGTTTGTAAGTACTTACAAAAATTTGCTAAGCTAACTAAGTACGGGCTTACTAAGTATTCTATGTTTTTTTTCTCGGGTAGTATGAAGAATAAAAATAAAAAGAATAATAAAGTTGGGGATATTTTCTCATGATAGGAAATGAAATATTGTGGTAATGATTTGCAAAGCATATTATATAAAGTTTTTTGTACTGTACAGACAAGGTTTTAAAAACAAAATTGTTTAAAAAATCCTTCATATATATACTGTACTAGAAAAGGCCTACTATCATCTTAATGAGCATCCACTGAATAATGTTTCAACCAACAACGGTCCTATCGTATTTCAGATTTCTGGTTCAAACAATTTTACTCAACTAAATGAGAAACGTTTTAATATATTTGGACTATTATAAATATTTTATAAATTCACGCACTATACATGTTTCATTTTATTACCCATAAATTTGTAGATTATACATACAATTTGACTGTTTTAAAGTTTTAAACCATTAAATAACTATATAAATATTTTTAATCATAATAGTATATAATACATTTTATAAATAAATTTCATAAATATATACATAAAACTAATATATTTATCACGACCTATATATAAGCCGAGCCCCTCCACTTTTTAGGATGGCCCCCCACTTTCAAAATCATGGCGCCGGCCCTGAGTTGGTGGTGGATTAATACTATAATATAGTTTGGTAAATTAATTGGAATTTATTTATGAAAATGTGTATGTCTTTCTGAACATGTTATCTCCGTGACGATTACTTAATTTTAATTTACATACTTACTTAAAAAATGATTAGTCATATATATATATACGTTAGGTATATATGTATAATATACACGAATTTAATAAAAAAATGATATATATAATACATAGATATTAAACATATAATAGTTGAAACAATTCATGGATGGTAATATTATGAAGTGTGTTTTATCGATTGAAATGTAATTTACTTGTGTTAATACTGTTATCTCCGTGACGAATATAAATCTTTGTCTATAATGAAGATATCATATTTTTAAATATTTGATTATTTTTCCTAATAGTTAGCATCAGAAAAATACAAAATAACGTATATTATTGATCCAAAGGCAATTTACTCCTCTGGTAAATGGAACTAAAAGAACTATACACTCATTTAAAATGACAATTTTTGGTATTAAACATAATCTAGTAAAATAATTATAGATTGAATACAAAATTTATACACTGAGATATTGTATACAAAGTGTTTGGGATAAAAAACATGTATAAATACTAATTGTTTACAAATAATATCAGCCCAACGTCAAACAAATTTACGATAATCCTTAAACAAAAAAAACATAGAGATGGTTTCAAATATGTCCTAATTTAAAAACAAAGGAACTGGCTAATCTACTTTTAATAATACAAATAAGTGAAAGCATGATAAAAGTATTCATTTTGAGATAAATATATAATAGTTTTTTTAAATCTTGTTAACATTTTCAGTTTAGATGGTACATAATAATGTTTATAAAATGTTCATATAACTTTCTTTATATATATGAATATAACAAAAATTACATCATTTTTGGTCAACTTCCAAGACTTGGCATTATCTTGATAAAAATCAAAATATTGGTCGATCAAAATCAATAAATGTCCGTCAGGAATCAATAAGTCTATTTTATCATTTTTTAATATAAAAATAGGATTCTCCCTATTCAATAAAGTCTAAAAGAGCTTTAAATTAATAAAATCCATTACTATATTGGTAAAAACGGCCAAAAATCGATCGCCAATAGCGTCCTATATAAGGTTTTATTCAGTTAGATGATGGAATGTCTACTTTTTAAACGCGGAGTGAGTTTTGCTGCCAATTAATTTAAATGTGCTAATAAAGGTTGTTTCAGTGTTTAAACGCTTAAAAGCAATTTAATTTTTTATAATAATCATTAACGAAATTAAACTTTACAAATTTAAATTACCCGCCAAAAATTTAATTCATGAAAAGTCACGGGACCAAAAGATGAGTAGCAACTAATTTTCATGGAACGTGGCCAAATGTCAAAAGTTCCCGCCCAACGACATTTACATTAAACCTTAGCTTGTGAGATAATTTACGGAGGTGGGTAGAGCAGTCTTCTTGATTGGTCGAGGCCATGTCGAATTTGGGATAGAATAGACATCCCATACTACTAATACAATTGACCTATATATTATTGTATATATAGATCAATACACAGAACTCTCTAAGAATAAATAAATCAATAAATAAAATAGCACACATAATAGCATTTATTTTTTATTAGCTAAATAAATATTTAAAGAAACTATTGATGTTCCTAAATTAAATAGACATAATATAAATTGCATTATTTGTTTTTCATTCTAATGCATTAAATTTGTTTTTCTATTTCAACAAAATATCTTTATTCAATTCTGATTAGCTAATAGGTGAAATTATTAACGTCTTTTGTGCACCATCTCGGAAGAATAGGCCGCTGCCTTTATATTACGTAAATACTGACGAGAATACCATACGTATAAAATCTTTTCATATCTTATACTTTCCACATCTACGGCCTAGCTTAGTTTTATCAATAGCAAATTTGGATGAATGAAGGTATGTATATAATATGCTTTTAATTACTGTTTTGTAGAATTTGATTTACCTACATGAATTTAGCCAATTTAATCATTCATAAGTGAATTCATATTCATTTGATAGGTACTACGTATTTGTCAATAGATTTAACATTGAAATATAATATTAGTGAAAAACCAATTTGTGCTCGCGTATACAGATTCAAAAGTTGTTCGCTATGATCGACTATGTTTAAACTATTTTTTATAAAAAATCATTTACAACATTCAATTTCTCTATTCTTTTTATTTAACCTCATAAATTCTCAATTTAGTCGGGTTACTAAATTTACTTTCATCATGTTTATACACATTTTATTCAATGCGTTTTTGTGCGAGAATTAGTGAAATTTTTCAAAAACCACTATTGAGTTAATAAGAAAAAATGGCTCTCTCGCAGCATCGGAATAATAGATGAAGAGTGAAAGCCGGAGATGCTGCTATAGTTAATTAAATTTTGATAAAACAAAAATTAAATGAAAGAAACCTTTTAGTATTTCGATGTTAAACCTGATTTTAAGATTGAAATGATTATTTAGGAGCAAGCTGTTGAGAACAGTTCATAGAGATATTACGTGTGTATGTCAGTGTACGAGAATATATAAAACTGGAAGGATTAACCCTTTAAACCTGGGTATACAAGAAAATTATTGATAGAATGTATAAATTTAGAATTTACTGTACAAAGTTCTTATCTGTAATAACTTTGATGTAATGTCGAAATTTAGAATTTACTGTACAAAGTTCTTATTTGAAATAACTTTGATGTAATGTCGAAATTTAGAATTTACTGTACAAAGTTCTTATTTGAAATAACTTTGATGTATTATCAGAATTTTCTCAGAAAGTTCTTATTTGAAATAACTTTGATGTAAAGTCGAAATTTAGAATTTTCTCAGAAATTTCTTATCTGAAATAACTTTGATGTAATGTCTAAATTTAGAATTTACTGTACAAAGTTCTTATTTGAAATAACTTTGATGTAATCTCAGAATTTTCTCAGAAAGTTCTTATTTGAAATAACTTTGATGTAATGTCTAAATTTAGAATTTACTGTACAAAGTTTTTATTTGTAAGATTTGTTGGATCGATCTATCCGAGACCTTATTAATTCGTATGAATAATATTTTTATAATTTTTTTCCTATAATTAGGTTCTGTTTGTTAATTCTTTACAAAATTAAAAATAATTTTCTCTTAATTTTTTGTCTTCTCTCTGCATTTTAATTTTTTAGTTGAATTTTTACTTGAATTTACAGATATTGAGTCGGCCAAAAGGATACAACTATGGATCGAGAACCGCACATTCCAGAGAATGGTACACAATGAGGCTCCAATATTACATTCAAAATCTTCTAACTAAATAAATCATAATCATAAAAACTAAATATTTATTCAGGGTTATCGTTTTAATTATTATATCTATTCTATCACACAGTTTCCTAAGATTATTAATTATTAAAATAATTTTTAATACATTTATTATATAAGTAAATATTGTTTTTCTTCATTTTTAGAGGGAATTAGAGATTCTGCAGATGCTGGATTGTCTGTAAGTTGATTGATTGTCCATTAATAAAAAAATTATAGACAATTTAATTTGAATTTATATGGTAATAATCAGTGTAACAGTGTATACAGTTTCCTGTGAAATTTAGCACATACCTACATATTTGAACCCGGGTGGCAAGACTGTCTTGTCATGACAATTACATTAGTTTTATGGAGTTCAAAAAATAGATTTCTAAAAAATTTACGAAAAAAAAAATCAAATGAGAAGGTAAAATTTTAACAGATGACATGAAAACTAATTTATAAGGATTATGTACTTTTTATTTCACTTCTATTCGTTAGATTGTACAAATTTTTTATTATTATTGGAATTATTTCTAAAGATATTTTTTGAACATTTACTGTGCGAGATTTATTTACTACATAATACTCTTGAATTTTATAGCTTCTTTGTATTATGGTTATTATTTTGTAGAATAGTTTTTTTCTATAAGGTCAACTGGGATATAGATATTTGTCCGGATGTACATATAGTGAATATAAATCACTGACTTGTACTATATGTTTATATAAACTAATTGCCGTATCTACTAATGTATTCAATTAAGACTGTTCCCGAACTTTAAACGTTTAAATAACATTTAATTTTGCATAGTAACCAAGTAACGTATTTAATTACACTTTACAAATTTAAATGAGCCGCACAAAATTATTTTTTACCAAAATATTCACGTGAGGAAAAGTTCGAGTACTAACTATTTCATGGCATGTGGCAAAAGGTCAAAAGAATAATTTTAAATTATGATGAAGAATGTATAATTATTAAATGTGAACAACTTGTTTTTACTTTATAGTATATTGATATAACTCTTATCAGATTGGGAAACTCTTATCCCCAAAATGCAAAAAAAAATATTTAGTATAAAATTTATTGTCGGCGTATAAGCCCCCCTTTTTGACTTACAAATAATAGTTTAAAGTGCGGCTTATACTCCGGATTCTACGTTAATAAGTTATTAGTAATTTTCAAAAATACTTTAAAATTTTCCAAATATTTGGAGATGATATACAGAATTAATAACAAATTCTCTCGCAAAGACTAGAAAATTGTTGGGAATATTTAACATTATTGGTTGATTCATAGTTGAACGTAGGTATCTTTGATCCCTGTCTATCCACTAAACATTCTTTCACTTTCCGCCTTTATAGCCGGGATAACTTATATTAATTTTAACACAGTGTAGTAATCACTTTACACATCAAGTGGCGTGTGGCAGATCCCAAACAGCGAACGTTTGTTATCAATAAAACATGCCAAACCAGCATGCTGATGGCAAAGTTCGGTCCTATTTAAATAATCACTGTCGCAGAAAGCTGTGACTATAACAGATCGAAATTGGAATAGATTAAAAACACCAACCAACTTCATGATAATTGTTCAAAATTCAGTTGATTGAAGTTTCGAGACTATTTTTCTTAACATATTGAGGGCTGTTAATTGCTATATTATTTTTGGAATATCACTCGATATATATATATATATATATATAAATTTTTGTTACTATCTATAGCAATTCTGGCGTTCGAGAATAAGTTATATGAAATTGAAGTATCGCCACGCCACCCAATTTATCTCACTGTTTAATAATTCCCAATATTTATTAATAGTATGCAGTATCTTTTAGTAATACTTTTATTTTTGAGGGACGCCAAAACCAGAGCTAACCACCCGTCGTCCATATGCATACTGTATTGTCTGTAAATAAAGAGTGCTATGTATTTAATTGTAAATATAAATTGATTATGATTATATTGGGGCTTTCAACTTCTTTATCTAGAGCTTGGTCAGTACCAGTTTATTACAAATACGTTTGGTGTGTGCAGTATATTGAAACTGTTTCTATTTTTACACTTCTAATAAAGCTTTAATCGCTTCCATATTGTCAGGCACTATAATAGGTAAAATAGAAAAGTACCAGAAATTTAGCCACTGTCATTTTTATATTGTCTCGTCAAATATTGACTTCTGCTAATTGTCTGCCTGCGTTTCCATTGTATTGGACATACAGGTACTCGTAAGAATAATATAAATAATAATAGGTTTATAGTCGAAGATTTCAATATAAATATATGTACATTTATAAATAAATTTATAAATAAATATATATAAATAAAAAAAAATAAAAAAAAATTTATATAAATCTATAAAAAATATCTACGAACTGTTCAATTTTAAATATATTTTATCAAGACACTTAAACACGTAATATGACAAAATTGGAATCTTATTTTTATAAGTTTATTAATATATAGTATTTATATAGTATAATTTTACAAAAGGTACCTATTATATTTCAAAAGGTAGAAGTTATTATATCTTAATGCAAAACACAGTAATATTTATCTCTATAATGGATGTTAGCCCCCATTTTATAATATTTTGAAAAGGTATATAATATATGCCTATTCACTTTAATATAAATATACTTAATTTATAAATAATTGAAACACCTATGACAAAAATACAAATATTATATTTGTAATATTAAGAAAAAGGATTGCATTTCATTTAAGGCAATGATTTGAAAAATATTTTTATTATATATTATATTTTATAACAGAATACTACTATGTGGTTCTAAAAATAGACGTGACATCATCTAACCAAATTAAAGTTTGACTAATAGTATGGAGAATTTGATTTTAGTTTTACACTCTTGATTAAATGCCTTTATCGATATCTGAGGTACTCGATTCTATTGATCTTTTCAATACTTTTATTATTATCAATACAATAAAAGTTGATAAATATTTCTAAATGTTACTAAAAATTACTAAACTGCTGCTAAATGATGAGTAAATCAAAATGTTAATTATTCTTATATTTTTATGAAATCTCCATCCTTAAATTATGAATGTGTCAATTGACTCTTGAGCAATTTTATAAGTAACAATACATTACATTAATATATCCAAAATGACAGTATTTAACAATAACATATTAGTTTAATACCTACACATTTTAACAGATACCTACATATTTTAACAGATACCTACATATTTTAACAGATACCTACATATTTCTTGTTTCATTATTTTTCTATTCTGTCAGATTAATGATGACACTAATGGAAGTAGTGCTCTGCATCGGGCATCTGAGGAAGGATCCCTCGAAAGGGTAATTCAACTTTTAAACGGTGGGGCTAACCTCAACTTGCAGACTGATGATTTGAAGGAGACGCCACTCCACAAAGCTACATCAAATAGTAGATTGGAGGTGGCTAAAGAACTCATTCAACGTGGAGCAGAGATAGACTCTAAAGATAAGAATGACTTTACACCATTGCACATAGCTTGCCAAGAAGGTCATCTTGAAATATGTTTGTTGCTATTGACCAAAGCAGCAAATGCTGAAGCCAAAGATAAGAATGATCTTACACCATTGCACATAGCTTGTCAAAAAGGACACACTACTATATAGTTGAGTTGCTACTAGAAAAAGGAGCAAATGCTGAAGCTAAAGATAATAAGGATCTTACACCATTGCACATAGCTTGTCAAGAAGGACATTTTTCAATAATAGGGTTGCTATTGACAAAAGAACCAAATATAGAAGCTAAAAATAAGAATGATCGTTCACCTTTGGTCATGGCTTGCGAAGCAGGACATTTTGAAATAGTAGAGTTATTACTAACCAAAGAAGTTAACATAGATGTTAAAGATAATAAAAATCGTACACCTTTGCACGTGTCTTGTCAAAAGGGACACCTTAAAATAGTTGAGCTGTTATTGAACAATAATGCAGATGTTGAAGCTAAAACTAGGGGAGGTCATACACATGGCTTATACACACCATTACATATGGCTTGTCAGAAAAAACACCAGAGCACAGTGGCTCTGTTATTGAAAAATAATGCAGATGTTGAAGCTAAAGATATTAATGGTTTTACCCCATTACATATGGCTTGTCAAAACGGACACCGTGGTATCGTGAATTTATTATTTAACAGAAAGGCAAATATCAAAGTCAAAAATGAGAAAGATGACACTCCATTACACGGAGCTTGCCAGGAAGGACACATTGGAATTGTGGATTTTTTATTGAAAAATAAGGCACCTATAGAAGCTATGAATAATAATTACCATACACCTTTGCACTTGTCCTGTCAAAAAGGTCATCATTTGGTAGTGAAGTTATTATTGACACATAATGCAAACATTGAAGCTAAAGATAGAGGTGATCGTAGACCATTGCACATGGCTTGTAAAGAAAAAAATCCTCGTGTAGTGGAGTTGCTATTGAACAAAAAAGCAGATATAGAATCCAAAGATAGGAATGACCAAGTTTCTTTGTACATTGCTAGTCAAAAGGGACAGTTACCTATAGTGCAATTGTTATTGAACAAAGGAGCGAATATAAAAGCTACAGATAGGAATAATTCCACAGCTTTGCATGTGTCTTGTCAGAAAAATCATTCACGTATAGTAGAGTTGCTATTGGAAAAAGCAGCAAATATAGAAGCAAAAGATAAGAATGATCTTACCCCCTTACATATAGCTTGTCAAGAAGGACATTTGAATATAGTGAAATTGCTATTGACAAAAGCAGCAAATATAAAAGCTAAAGATAAGAATGATCTTACACCATTGCACATAGCTTGTCAAAAAGGACACACTACTATAGTTGAGTTGCTACTAGAAAAAGGAGCAAATATAGAAGCAAAAGATAAGAATGATCGTACACCCTTGCTCATGGCTAGTCAACAAGAACATCATCATATTGTGAAACTTCTACTGCCCAAAAGTAAGTTTATGAAAACTATCAGACCCTTTATGTTTTTATAATCTAATTAAGAAATAGCTTTTTTATAAATCAAGCTTGTCGTTATACGATGTTTCCTTGTTATAATAGGAATATTTTACTCATTTATATAAACAAAGTATTTGATATTAAAATCCGTATAACTTGAAAAGTATACAACCAAAATGTTAAAAAAAATCGTCTTATAATTTTGAAATGCTTCAATTTGATACCAAGCTTGAAGGTATACAGTTTCCCTATTTAATTGAATTTTGTTGGTATTAAAAGCATTAATTAAAAGTATAATTCGAAAAATACCTCTAGAAAATCACTTATAGATAATGATAGATTTTTTAATTTTGTTTGTTTTATAATGCTTCCGCGTTCAATATTTGTATTTTTATTATTTTGTGATTTTTTTTAATCTTGCCGAATCAGTGAATCCTAAATCCTTAAAAACTTAAGGATTACATTAATGCTATTACAAAATTACTAAATTAATTACAAAAAACTACGGTGGCCCAGAGGTTAGAGCGTTGGACTGCCAACCTAACGCAGTCTGTGTGAGTGGGTTCGAACCCCGGTTCGGACCAAAAAATTACTTACCTCGTCCCTGGCTGACAGCTGTCAGTCGTTTGCTGCGACCCGTGTTGTATGCTACTTGTACTCTTTGTGCGTCAGTCACTCAGAAAATATAGCTTATAAAAATTTTTTTTTAAAATGCTATTAATTTTGCTAATCAGTAAGGTACTACTAAAAGTTTTAAAATTAAGAAATTTAAATCTAAAAAAATATATATTTTTCACTTTGAAAGTAAATATTCAGAGTTGTGCCTTCTATCTTGAACCATAGATAAACCTTTCTCTACAACTTTTTATTTTAAAAGAGTGAATTCATAATATTACTACAATTTGTACAATTACACATATTACTAACGCAGTACTCTTTACATTTTAATGTACAATGTAGTTACCCTGCTCTCAAAACTACTACTACTGTTTTGATGAACAGTTAACAGTATCTGATGTTAATGAAATATAGTAATAATACCAAATTCGAAAATATTTGTTAAAATTACTAAAATTGTGAAAACTTACTATTTAATTAAAAGTAGTTTATTCCTATAATAGGCTAAAAATCATTCCAACAATTTATTAGGATTTTAATGAAAAAGTCGAATTATGCATATGTGTATAAGAACTTTAAATTAGCCAAATCGGTTATAATGCACTGCTAAAAATAATAAAATTGTCAAAATCAATATGTACGTAAAATTTCGAAAACTATATTTAACTAAATTTTTAAAATAAAAATCGAATTCTCCATATGCTATATAGTAAATATACTCATTTAAATTACTGAAATCCCTTACTGACTTAGTAAAGATCTACGTATTTGTAAAAATCCAAAAGTGTTCTGACAGACATCTTTAACATTATTAAATTTAGATTTTAATAAAAAAGAAAAATTCTCAATATTCATCCAATATATTACTATATTAGCCAAGTGCTTTTATATTAAGTCATATGAGAAAATTTACGTTTGGGGGTTATTGTTAATTTTATTGTTAACGTAATTTTCCAATATTATATTTGAGGGGTGGTGGTCTACGATGAGACATGAGCAAATTAGTACTATCACATACTACTAATTAACTATTAAATTTGTAAGAGATATTTTTGTTTCATGGTTATATTGCTATATTACGCTAGCTTAATTGGTTCTCGCGTTATTTGAAAATCAATATTTCGATGATTTAAAATCATTTTACTAAAATTGAAATATTTTTTGTTGGATAAACAGACTTTAATTATAATCTTTTCTTTGGCGGGGATTAAGAAGGTATATACAATATACCACCACAATATACATTGTGGAAAAATTTCAGTGTTGAATATTAGGCCTCCATATTTTTTCTAATAAATAAATATAATCCCTATCCATAATTTAAAACTTTTATTTATATTCAAACTTTTTTTAGTGATAATTTTTAATTGATAGTTTCAGAAGATTTAAAAGTTGAACGACCCGAAATTTTCAATCGTGAAAAAATTTTAAATGAGAAACATATTGGTAAGTTAATAATTATAAATAATAATAACACATTAGAATCATTTTAAAACGGATCCTCAATTATAATCCGAATTATGTTTGCAGCTTCAGGAAGTTTTAGTGAAATATCAAGTGCTGATTATGTTGGTGATGATGGAAATCAATTAAAAATCTGTTTGAAAAAGTTTAAGCAAGGTCCAAATGTGTAAGAAACATATAAAATATATATTATTAAAGTTTTGTAATGTTTTGTAAAAGAGATATCTGTTATTAATCAATAATCAAATTATTTTAGCTTAATTGTCCAATGCATTTATTTTCAGTTATGATATAATCAGACGTGAAATGAAGTATCTAATGAATATACCCAACCATGTAAATGTTGTCAAGCTTCTCGGCCGCACCGACTCACCAGATACATTAGTGATGGAACTTCTCGACATGGACCTTGTAACACTTTGTTTTAAAGTATTTGATAATAATTATTTTTGAATTCTAAGAATATTTTTAAATAGCTCAATTACTATCAATTCTTTTCTTACAGATGGAAGAATGCGAACTTACAAAAAGGGAGTCTTGCCTTGTGATAATTGATATTTTTGCTGGAGTTGCAGAGGCATTAGTTGCTATGAAACTGAAAGGATACGTTCATACTGATTTGGATGCAAAGAATATTTTTATGGATACAAAAAAATGGATTCCAAAGTTGATTATTTGTCAAATATGCTTTATAAAATTACGCAAATTTATTAATATATAAAATATGAATTCAATTAATTTCTAAAGTATACATGTGTGATAATTACTCAATGTTTGTGTTACCACGAACTCCATTGAAGTTTTGCCTATATTTCAGGTAGGAGACTTCGGCTTATGCAGAATGTATAATGATATAACGAACAACAGTTACACAACATTTACAGATGAAGAAACTAAAAAGTGCCAACGTAAGCGAAAATATTTGATTCCACCGAAAAAACTCGAAAATCCCGGATATGAGTATACCCACAACGATGATTTATACCAGTAAGATTGTTGCTATATACTTTTAAAAAAATACCTATCAATGGATTTTTTGTTTGATGTCAGTATTGTAAGATAATTCTCATATTGTTTATCAGGTTTGGTATCACTCTCTGCAAATCAATTTTCTTCGTTGTTGATATCAAATATGGTGAGATTTTGAGTTGTTAGATATCATTGTCCCATTCATCCATTGATTCTTGAAACAAATGCCAATTGTTTAATATTCAGGGATATGTGTATTTGTAAAATTGGTTTCTGATATTTTGGAAATGGTGTTTACATTTTTAAACATATTATATGATATAGTAAAGCCATTTTTTACACTAATCGCATCATAATATATAATCAATTATTTTATTTTATATTATATTATACACATACTATAATTAATAATATGTAATATATTTATTTAGAGTTTTTCGATGTTAAGGCAAGACATATAGTACCAATAAACCATTTTGTAAAAGGCCTACTTGAAAAGTTGGAAGAATTAAAGGAAGATGTTGGTGAAGATGTGAAGGACCTACTTCGTAATACCTTGACAACATTATGTCTCGATATCCCAACCGAACCTTGCACAGCACAAGGTAATAAATTATACATTTTGACTTCAACATATTGATTTATCATCAACTGATTTATAGTTGACCTAAATGTAATAATCTATTCGTAGTAAAGAAAGGATATATTCTACAACCAAGACGTAAATCCCCAAGACCCATCCCCCACCCCCCTTTCTGCCCCGCAGTCCATTTATTTTTTTACAGTTCTGTTGGGGTGATCTCTTAGAGTATCGATCGTTGTGGTGACGTGTCACCTTCTCCTTCCCAGAATCTTACTTGATGACTGTAATTTACAGCATTAAATATAATCTTTTACTTATTAAGAAAATAAATATCTATTGTTTAGACGTCCTCAATTGTGAGTGTTGAAATTTGGAAAATGGTCCTTTATATAAAATTTTGAGCTATCAAGAAAAAAAAACATAATTAAGTTTACTCCATTTTTTTACCTCTCCCAAAAATATATTTTAATTTATAAAAAATTTAAATTTAAATTTAAAAATATCTTTATTCCACTAATTGGTTGCAGCATTGCACTCCGTTTTGAAATATTAATTTAGAGAAAAAATATAAGAAATTCAAATTAGATTAGCATAAACATTTGACAGTTAGACTATTTTTTACTAAAATTTCAATGTTAATAAACTGACTTATCAAATTTTGGAAAGTCTTTACAATTATAATAAGAAACAGTCTAAAAATATAATTTTGTAAATCATAATTTTCAATCCAAAAAATATAGTTATCTTTACAATGTATTGATTTTTTATTATTCTATAGTGTATTTATTATTTAATTTTATCTAATATGGTAGAAATAATATTTATTTATTGTAATTAAACTATATTTTAATTTGAGAACAGTCTAAAATTATTTGAATCCCATTCAGATATAACTTTTAGGTATAATTTTTATAGATTTCAGGAGTTACTACACAACATTTTTTTGTTCTGATCGAGAAAGATACGACCTTCTGCAGAATAGTATTCAGAAGATCATGAGTACGGTATTCTTTTTCAAAATTTCATCTTTAATTATAAGTTAATTGTTCGTTTATGGATTAGATGAACAATTGTTCGTTTATGGACCTTGACAAATTCGGATAATACTCATTGGTTTTATGATGACCCCTTCTATATAATATACTTCGGGTTATTCCAACCAATTTTCTTATTCCAGTCGAGTTTCGCTAATTTTGATTTACTATGAAAATAATAAAACTTCTTTTATAACGAGGTGACATTATATCTCGTCTCTAAAATAAAATAAAATAGTTATAAAGTCAAGATTAGCTCGATACTCTACAAATCGATTTGTATGTACAAAAGAAGTGTGGATATAACAGTATAAATAATAAGTGAGGTTGACTGTTGAGAAGAAGTGTGGTTGACTGTATGAAAGAAGTGTGGTTGACTGTATGAAAGAAGTGTGGTTGACTGTATGAAAGAAGTGTGGTTGACTGT
>JAUZNC010030735.1:0-20785 GCA_034780395.1 Vannuccia rotundouncinata | reverse complement strand
GGGGAAGGGGGAGGGAAAAGGGGGAGGGGGAAGGGGGAGGGGGAAGGGGGAGGGGGGAGGGGGGAGAGAGGAGGGGGGAGGAGGGAGGGGGTGGCTTGGATATAACCCATCCATACTACTTGCGCATGTTTCCTAGATCCATAAATTGAGAGATTAAATATATGCGTTAGTAAATTAGCTAGAAGATATGCCGCTTTTTTGTAGATAATCGTGGTGGCGCAATGTTCGGTAAAAAATTGGCTTGAATACTGCGGCCCCCTTTGTTCAAAGCAACGAGCATTTAATCCCATATCGAAATTTAATTAAAAGCATGTATAATTTATATTGCTTTTGGTAGAGTTCAGCCATCGCAAATTTAGAATTTCTTAATATGATATCTTTCAGGTGTTCCTAATCTTATAGGGAATGTTACGCTTATTAAACTATGATCTAGTTTGCGATTACACAAGGACTACTACTATACTCAGTCTTTTGAGTAGCTATGTTGTAATAAAGTTCATAAGGATAATTTTGATAAGGATTTTATTTAATAGGTGTGATATGTCAGGGCATAAGGAATCACACAGTATACTTTTTACATTTTAGAGACAAAATACATGACCACTATTTTTAACTACCTACATCTTAAAAGAGTACTTATTGGTATACATCCATGTGATTGAACGGTCTTTTCCCGTTCTACAATCTAGAAGTAATATTGTTTTGCCAAAATCGTGTTTGATCAATCATTTATTGATTCATTATTGAGTGAAAGTATATCTGCCCATTTTAGACTTTCCCTTAAGTAAATGAAGGGATTTTTTTGAAATTTAGGAAATAATATGTAACACGTTTCAAGATGAAACCAGATAGATAATTTAACCCGAAATTGAATTTTACATTTTATTGATTTAATTTACTAATTACAAGTTATGGTTTTATTCAGTTGTAGATTTGATTAGTGAGGTTATACACGACACAAAGGATGTCTATATAATCATTAGTGCACATTTAATAAATATATATATATATAATATATAAGTAACTACTGTTACAAAATTGAGTAGTACTTAAACCTTAGTAAAACTATTAAATATTTCAGAAAATATATAATTGTTCACGAATGTAAACCTGCAACTCAAAATGTATTTGTTACAATTGGTTAAGGAATATAGGATTGCAGTTTGTTATGAGTTTCATATTATAAAGAAGATTTTCAGGTCGGCAGGTCAATGTTATAAAACGTTAGTTTAACATGTTTATCTTTTTGAAAAGTTTTGTTAATTGTGTCTAAAATTGTATATGATGAAAAAAGATGAAGAACCCTATAAACAATCTATAAATCATTCAATCTGTATTTGCATTTATTATTTTTAACTCTGCAACTAACACTTCGCATTATCAGCAAATACATTATGACATTATAATTACGAGCAAACGTTGTTTCGTTTTTATTTTAAAATAAAACTATTTAAACTTAAAATCCATATACCATACTAAAACATTGAATTATTATCTCTAAAACAATTAATTTCTTTATGTGTATATTATTTAAATTAAAATTAAAATATCTACAAAAATTAAAAATGTGCTCATATATGTTATTATATTTTCGTGTTTTTTGAATTTGATGAATTTTGTTTAGAAACACGTTCATCACAACAGGGGGTAATTTTTCCGGTTTCTAACAAAGCCAATATGAAATAATGTCTCTGCTAAATGGATAAATATTGCATGTCTATATAGTTTTGGTCACAATATAAAAATATCTTAATATAACGAATTTTAACAAAAATATTTGAAATGTGAACAAATGTGAAATGTGAAATGTGAAATGTGAACTATGAATGCAATGCGGAGTGTTTTTAGAGGCACAATTAAAATACAAAATAAATGGAAAAGTAACCGTAAAATATTATATCGAAATATCAACAATATAAAATAAAATTTATAGAAATATACCAATTATTCTATTATGTTTCAGTTTGTAAATATTATTTTAACATTTTTTCAGCGTGAATAATTAATGAACATATATGGCTTTAATATATTTGTAATGTAAAACTTTCTTGAGGACCATTATAAAATTCCTTGAAAATGGTTCTAAAAATAATAATATTTTAGTCACTTTTTATTAGGAAACATGTTAAAGAAAAACATTTTGGTGTGTGTTATACATTCATTCGGTAATTGAATCATTATTATTTATTCAGTTGAATGGTATTATGTATATTGAAAACTTCTTAATGCTATTTTTTCGTTTTATGTGTACACATATAAATAAATGGGAGGGTGATAGAATGGAAGATTGTTTTTTTCTGATTAATTATCTCAAATTCTGTGTTTGGTTGGGAAAAGATGATATCTATAGTATTAAAAGTGGCTGAATGTATGCATATCCATATTATTTTAGGAAAAAAGGATTTGAGGATGGTATTCGTCGGGAAAAGCAATTCGTCGCAGACACCTTTCTTTTTGATGATATTTGAGATCTCTTATAATACAACTAGGTATCTGCATGGTTTGATGCCAGAGTTGTTAAACAATTGGTTAAGTTTATATTTGGTGTATAACCTTTCTTCGTTATTATAAATGGATAGCAAAGTAACACTGGAATAACACTGTAAAAATATAACATTATCCTGGTGTAGCCGATGAATATATAAAGAAGTATAGTTTGTATTTAAAAAAAATTTAACCCTTCGTATTACAGTAATACGTAGTTTAATTTACTCTGTAACCACAATTTCAGTTAATCAGATGTTCATCGGTGATTTTTTCTTATTTTATAGAAACATTACATTGTAAATAGTCTTAATATATAAAAAATGTACTGTTAGTTTTAATTGTAAATCAAGATAGATATTTTTATTTTTTTATTTTTAAGAATAATAACTTTCTTGTTTATCTTCATTGAGCAAATTGTACGAGTAAAGAAATGTTTTATTTGAAGAGCATTAAAAGTGTTAGAACATTTATTTAAGATTAATACAGAAATTATTTAATCTCTAGCTATTACAGTATATATCTGGATCTAATTATTCTTTCATCTAAAGCTAAACATATTCTTCACACCGCGTCACATTTTTGCGGAGGTCTAAAATGTTCGAGAATACGAACAATTCGGTTACATAAATCTTCAGCGCATTGTTGGGGAATTATATTTATACATAAATATTAGTCTTGATCATTGGATTGTTGTTGTGGTTTTCTTAAAATTTTCGTCATAAACATTTGGACGCTGGCATCACGAAGTTGTTTGTCAAAGGCTAAGTAAAACACCTGAAATATAGCATACGTACATTTTGAATGTATTGTATTTAATTATAAATTTAAAAAAATTGATTTTATATAAAAATTTTTTTTAAATAAATAAAGATGTTAATAATCTAAAACGAGTACATTAAAAGTAGAACATTTTTATTACCAACATATTTTATTTTTATATATTAACTGTTTTTATATTTATATTTAAAATGGAATAATTGAAAACGATTTTCCATAAAACTTTGATTAACCCATTCAATTAAAAATATTTTGTATTTTCTGTATATAAAAATACTGTTTACATTGAAAGTTTTACAACTTGTTTAAAAATAATTATATAATGTAATTATAAAAACTGCAATCTTTATTAGTGAAAATGAATACTTCAGACTTAATATTGCAACAATATAGAAATTTAAGACATTGAGATTATTGAAAATTGAAAGAATTCGATTGATAATTTCATATTAATTTAGCTATAGTTTAATATATGCAATTGTATATAACATTAATTATACTCACAGGATTGACATTGAAACTGAAGCTGAACAAGAAAAATAACCAGATAGATGACACTTTTCTTTTTACATTTGTATTTGAAGAAAACATAAGATTCGCCGTGTTGGGTATGAAGCAGCAAACAAAGAAAAGCACACAGAGGAACATTGTGATACTGCCCCGTGCTCTTCGAATCACCTGTCTGCGATCCTCTTTAGTGGTCAGAATTATCTTCAATCCGATCAAAAGGTATGTTGTTAAACTAACTATTATTGGGATTAGAGCATTTATTAATGTGGATGAAATCATTCCAAAAGTTGTTAAATGAAATCCACAATTTCCGAATTTATAGTTCAAGTATGGTTTAATATTATTTGTTAATACAATACAAATATTAAATACAACGGGTAATACAATTGCAACACTCATAAAAACCAAATTTGCAAAACGATTTGTCATAAATGTTCGGTAAAAAATTGGCTTGAATACTGCGGCCCCCCTGTTTAAAGCAACGAGCATTTGACCCCATATCGAAATTGTTAACAGTATAAAGTATAACAAAATCATGAATTTACAATATCGATCATGACCAAAATGCATCTGCGTCAAATAAAAATAAATGTGTTGAAGGCTTGTAATGGACAGACCAAACAAGTTGAATACAATATCTGTACTAATAACTCCCAACACTAAACGATAATTTGGCTTGTTGAGCGACTTCGTGTTCAAAATTACAACAGCAAACCAACCATTGGCCAAGGCACTCAAGTAGCAAAGTGGCAACGAAATTATTGAAGCGTAAAGATCATGATTTTCAGAAGAATGATTCTTTATCGTTTGTTGAAGAGTTGTATCCATATTATTTGATTGAATAAGGGAGAGTAAAGAATTTACTGTGGTTTTTTGGAGTATTTTTAAGTTCATAATAAGATTTTTATATGTGTTTATCGATATGTATTTATATCCAATAGAATTGTGTAGATTTCGTTTTGAGCAGTGGATTAAAATGTATTGGTTTGCTTAACTAAATGTTCAATGCAATCAGAAAAAAATTGTTTCAAAGGTTGGGTGCAGGAAATATGTTTATAAATAAATTTCTTAATTTTATTGAATGAGAAATATATGTTGGCATTTGTTTTGAAATGTCAGAGAGTGTATTTAATTTTCATGAACATACCTGAAAAAGGAAAAAATTAAGATACTATTAGTATAAAAATTGTAATTTAATTTTTACAAATATTAATAATCCAATACAAGTTTGGTTACGCAGAACATTAAGCTCACTCAAAATCAATGTATTCCCTAAACATTAAAACAAACATATTTATTTACATACATTGTATATAAATTTGGGAGGATAAATACAATAAAATGAAATAAAAAATGTCTGTATAAATTTGTTGCAATTAATTGTAAACTTTTTTATTTTATATAATAGATACGTAAATAAATATTTTTGTTTTATTGAATTGGGAATACTTTAATTTTGAGTGTGTTTAATATATTGCGTAACCACGCTTGTATTCGAGTATTAATAGTTGTAAAAATTAATTTATATTTTAAAAATATTTTTACTCTTCTTCCTCTCCGGCTCATTAATTTCAATAATAAGAATTTTGAATTTTTTATGATTTTAATTTCAAATGGTTTCAATAAATGATTTATAAAAAATAAAAAACCTCAACGATTGACATTTATACTAAAACTAATTTAGATCAACATTTCTGAAGAATCAAACATTTCTTCACTGATTAAGTTAAGGCAGAGTACTAATTTTTTCAAAATCTTTAAAGTTATCTGTTATTTATATATGGCGCCATTTTAAAAGTGGGTCATTGGTTACCATGACAACTGGGAATATTAAAGGTCATATGAAGATGTAACCTCACGCTAAATTTCATAAAGATCGGTGGCTGAATATTTACAAAACAAAATACTGAATGTTAAAGTAGCATTTTTGAAAATAAAACATTGTATTAGCTCTATTTTAATAAAAAATAGACGATTTCAATTTTTTTTAAATATATATACAAGGTAAGGCAAACGTAACTCCCAATTTAATACAAGATTTATAAAAATTTAAAACAAGTTTTTATTTTTCTAAAATGTATATATAATCAATTGATATCAAACTTTATAATGTAATAAACAATCTTAGATTATATCAGAATTTACTGATCTGTATTATTATGTACAATTATTACCAGTGGTTCTCAAAATGTTCACCATTAAATTCCATTCAACTTTATGCTCTAGAGACAACTACGGCAAATTTTTAACATAATTCAGCATTTATGGTTGTGAAACTTTCTTCTATAGAATCTCGCAGCTCCTGGATTGTACGTGGCCTACCTTAAAAAACTTTATCTTTCAGCACCTCCCACAGAAAGAAGTCTGGGGGTGTTATTTAGGTCTGGAGACCGCGCCGTCTATTCAATCGGCCACCGCCTCCCAATCCAGCCATTTTCTAAGTTTACATCTAACCATTGCCGAACAATTAAACCATACGGAGGGGTTGCCCTATATTGTTGGAAATAATCCGAATCTTTATTCCTTAAAAATAAGTAGTCAACATTTCTAAATAATTAACAGAATTGATAAAAGATAAAAAGGCCAATGAGTCCACTGGATGAAATGGCTGCCCAAGCTGAGAAGCCTCATAAAAGTTACATATTTTCCAATATTATTTGGGGATTCTAATTTGACCAGTAGACACAATTGTGTCTATTTATATGTCTGCCATATTGTAAGTAATCAAGAATACGAAGTCAACAACCTCAGTTCGGGTAATGATCACGTTGCTTTATTTCTAATCCAATATTCAAGTATTTTATAGCAATATAATATAAGTAATAATATTACATAATAACAAGTGATAACACAGTTCATCATCTACACGCAATATGCATACTAACTAGATTTATAATATAAATATAACATAGGAATACGATAGAAATCGATATACACAGAAATACAGTAAACCTCATTTATGTAAGAGATGTTCATATGTTCATATACAAAATTATCCCCCCCTCTCTCTCATGAGAGTGCTTAAGTACACGAACGTATAATTATATAACATAAACATACAAATAACAATTCAGTAACCAAATAACTGCGTGAATATAACATTAATAAGCTCGTTCTAGACATCGTCAATATTGTCGATAAATGTTATATATTAAAACAAACACAGGCATGCAAAATGATAAGGTAACAAATTACAACGTTCACTGTTCTAAAATGGGTTTTGTTCAATGCTCTCGACCAATCAGATTTGTTTCACAGATATCACTATCTTATACTACTTATATATTTACAATTAATATTTGATTTTTTAAAGTTTTTTTACAACTTATAGTGAGAATCAAGAATTTAAAAAATTAAAATATTATTTTAACATTATAGATAATCAACAATATATTATACATATAGACAACAATATTGTTTGTACAATCCGATCGAAGAATTATACCAATGTATATCCAATATTATAACTATAGGTTACAAAGGTTTGTTGGTTTCGTTTGGTTTGCTTATCAAGAATTTTATACTTGTGAAAGATTGTTTCTAACAAAAAATAAATGCAAAATAATGTATTAAAAATTCATAAGTTGTCAACATTTTAAAATAAATAACAGAATTGATAAAAGATAAAAGAGCCAATGTGTCTACTGGATAAAAAGGCTGCCAAAACGTAGACGATTTATAAAATGTTCATATTTTTCCAATATTATTTGGGGATTCTAATTTGAGTAGTAGACACAATTTTGTCTATATATGTGTCTTCCATATTATAAGTAATCAAGATTCATAAAAATCCGTTAATTGATGTTTTTTTGCAGAACTAATCAATCTATATTACGTATATATAACATTTTATTTTTTTATTTCTGTATTATAACATATTTATTAACGTATTTGTTAATTGGACAAACTTGTAACTGGTGCCTAGTATGGCGGAGTGAGAATTGTATTGTTTTATTATATTTTTTAGTAATTGATAGGAATAATTAAAGTTGATATTCAATGATCAAGTGAATTCGACTTGTCGAAAATCATCGAAAGAGTATAAAATATTATTAAAAATATATTTTAATTTATAAAATAAAAATCACTGTAAAAAATTCATATTCAAAATTCTCTGTACTCAGAAAGTATACTTTTTTTCTTGGATAAAATTTGTTTTTAAAATAATTATAACAATACATTGTAACAATTGAAAAAATAATTATATACTAAATAACTAAATATTTGCGATTATATGAAATATAATCACTACATGCAAATATTTTTAAGTGCAACAAAATACCTAATATTTTATCTTTTTGATAATTATTTGTCAGGGTAGTTAGAATGAGAAAACAAAACATTAAATAGTTTATCCATAAAGAATAGTATATTTTAATTAAGATAGAGTCAATATACAAAATTCTCACTACTCCAATAGTGTTCAGCAGAACATTAGTATATAATCGGCCAACACAGTCGTTTCGGATACTTAAAAATGCATAAGAAATAATTACTAAAACATATAGTCGAGATGGGATTCAAACCCGCGACCTTTGAATTATTATTTCAACGCTCTAACCACTGAGCTACTCGACTACTACATTTTTACAGCATAAGTATTAACCATATAATAAAGTATAAAGATTTGTATTACATGACGTTTTATGAAGTCTGTCAAATATTGTATAGCGACTTGTATCACTTTCAGAACAATATTTTAATTCAGAGAGAACGACAGATGCCCAAAATTCAACAAATATTACCCTACAGAGTTTATAATATAAAAATAGTTTTTAAACAATCACGTCCAATGTAGGTTTCTACCAAGTGTCAAATTGTCCAAAGCCAAATGCAGCGAATATAACCTCAATGAATGCTCTATTACGCTTTAAGTGGAGTGTCGTCATCTGCGCATTGATTGGAAAGAGATTGCTTGTATTCGGGATATCCAGAAGTAGAGGAATTTTGATAGTACTAAGATAGGTCATAAAATTATATGCCATTTCTACATCGACAAATCGCACTCTCGAGAGGCAATCATCAATTGTAGGCAGGAGTTTTCCTGTAAAGTCCACCCCCACAATAAAGTCATCATGTGAGACAGTATTGAATGCCTTCTCCATTTTACAGGTCAAGTGTGGGGATTTTGACCAAGTCGATCATCTTTCTAATGATAAAGTCTTTAAGAAGAACAGTATCCATATTGCGATTAGACTTGATAGCCCGATATATTTCCCTGTATGAAACGTTCAATTGACACCATCTAAATTAAAATATGCGATGATATCGATCAACTTGCACCATTTTTGAAGGAAAAACTGTTGTTACACTCCACTTTCGAAAGCGTCTATAAACAATGATGAAGAAATTTGATCTCATTATAAGAACTAATCATAGTTGGACACTCGATACCAATGAAATGTGGTAGATTTCCATCCATGCTCGTATATGCGGGTAGTCGACGTCAAATTGAAGGAGGTTTCTTCAGCACCATTAGAAGATTTGCTATTCCTATTCTTTTCTTAGAAAATGAATGCCACACTTGCTAAAGACTGGTAAACGTGTTGCACAATCTGCTGTTAAAGTTGGTACAGGTCTCATTGTAGATGTCATTACAGGAAATCATACATATATTTACAGAATCTTAAAAAGCGTGCGAGGAATGAAATCGGTGACATAAGTCGTGAAAATATTGGACAAGATATTCTAGCTCCCACCGACTCTAACCAAAAGGGAATAAGAGGCAGTCGTAAAAGGCCTATAAACAAAATTTAAAAATATAATGTTCCCCTATCTAAGAAACTAAAAGTGCAACGACCGATGCAAAGGGTTATGGAACGTGCGCAATGGGTGGATATTCATACCCTTAATAGCGTCTCTCAAGACAATGCCCCAATAGAATTTTCCATTTCCGGTTCCTCTGATGAATATATTGATTTTAGAGCTGAACTGTTAAGTTGTAAAAACAGATGGAAGTAATTTGGAACCAGCTATTGCGCAAACATGTGCTCCCGTCAATAATGTTCTACATAGTCTTTTCTCTGATGTCAAACTGATTATGGGTGAAACACAGCTGGAGACAGGAGTACAACTATATCCTTATCGTGCTATTCTCAGCAATATGCTTCTATTCTCCAATCTAAAAATGGTTCCCAACTAGATGCAAGCTGGTTTTCCAAGGATTCGGCTGGTAATATGAATGGAGTCGCGAATGTAGGTCATGTAGCTCGACTGGCGAGAACTCTAAATAGCAAAACCTTCTCACTATGTGGCCCTCTTTGGCTCGATATGATTTCGCAAAAAAATACCTACTCAATCAATCGGATTTTTCATATTAAACTCATTAGAGCCAAGTCTGATTTCTACAAGAGGTTTGAGGGTGGACGAATTAAAATTCTAGATGCAGTGCTGCATATCCGACGAGTAAAAATTGCACCAAGTATAATTTTGGACCATGAGAGACAACTTCTAACCCATAATGCCATATATCCATTGCAGCATACTGAAATGCTTACCTATACCATCCCACAGGGGAGCATGAGTCATAATAAGGAGGGGTTGTTTCGCGGACATAATTAAGATTTTAATTTTGCACCACAACTTTCAACATTATAATATAAATCTTATGGCTCTCTATAAGGATGCTACAAGTCTACCTTTTAGACCACTGACTCCCTACTATGCAGCTGGAATGTGCACTCGTGAATACATGACACTCTTACAAAGTATCCAGCTCTTTATTCGTAATTAGGATTTTGGTATTACTCTTAAAGAATATGCTGCAAGTTTCTACGGTTTTAATCTGACACCTGATCTCTCTCTGAAGGAACATGCTCAGCCCTATCGATCAGGAGCTTAAATTTGCTAATGCACTTGCAAGCACTATAAATGTAATAATCAAGGCGATATTTAATAAAAAAGTGGAAATTACACGGCAGCGTGCCGTTTTCGTCTACTACAAAAGTTGAAATGCTAACTATTCAGGAAATCGGCCTAATTATCAATAAAAATCTATAACTTTCGTAAAAATCTTTCTTTGGAGTATATCCTCTGAATAAGTTCCCACCAAATCCTTAAAATATATCACTTGGATTCATAGTCAATACAGACACCGCTAACCTACCCGGGACGCACTGGATTGCCGTGGTCATTCTTGATAATAATCGTGAAGAAGTGTTTGAATCGTTTGGAGAACTGACCCTTTCCCGCATACAAATCTGGATGAATAAACATTGTCCGCGAAGTTGGATTTTCAATAGTTGGTTTATTCAGGGACCGTTAATACTATATGGGGTGCTTATTGTCTCTTTTACTTATATCACCGTCTTATGCTTAAACATGATATGAATGATATAAAAAAACAATTACTCATATGAAAAAATGCTTACTCATATTGAAAATTATTTTCCATAATTATGTGCTACTTTTAATAATCTTTATATGAACATAAATTTGATAATGCTGTTTTAGAAATCTTTGTTAACATGCATTCTTATTATAATTTAAATAAAAAGAGATTGATCAACTCAATTTTACTATTTTCTTAATAATTGTTTGAGTGTTGTGTATAAACAATATACAACTAGGTTTAAATACATCAACTTAATGAAGATGTCTATTAGCAATGCATTTCATATTATTCTCCCAGCAATGTTAGTCATAGAGTTTCCAACGAGACTAATACGCCCTCGGAATATATGACTAAACTGCATACACTTATTGATCTCAGAAACGATGCCGATCAATGAGAAATGGGTCTTGTAGAAATTTAATTTTTGAATAGCATAAAAACCATAGACAAAAAATCTATCGACATCAAAGTTAAGAAAAAAGAGGACTTTACAGAACTACATATTACAGGACTTCCTCAATCTGATCCAGCAATCACCACTCAGCTAAAGCTTATCAAAGAACATTTTTATGACGTGTTAAGAATCTTAAACGAAAAAATTGGTGAGGGTGAAGGCAGTTAATCAATAACTCCAAGTTGAATCATTTTATATTTGAGACAGATATTTAAAATTTTAATAAAATTGTTTTAAGCAATCGTATTGCTAACTTTCTAGGGTTTCAACCTCTAGTTGGAAAAATTGATGCCAAAAGATTTTACTAAATCGATTTACTACGACTATTCAGTTAAAAAAACAGAGATGGTTAGCACCACATGCTCCAGCAATACATATTACAAAAGTGGGATATAGACATCTGTAACTCGTCAATAAACATGATCAGGATATGCAGAGTCCCACAATCTATTCAATTGGGAAAAAATTGTCTAATATGAAATGGAAAATGAATAAAATAGTTAAATACTCCATCCCATATGGCTATTATAAATCATTAGGAGAATTGGTAAACATAATCAACAAAACAAATATACAGAATGACTATGGGAATACTCTCTTCTTCGATGTTGCTTTAAATCGATTCAAATGGGACTTGCCGCCAGAAGGAGAGCAGAAAATATCTCTACTACATAAGGAACAACTGGAGCATATTCTGGGATTTTCTAAATTTGGAAATAACTAAAACCTCAACTGCCAAAAATTCACCAGTTCTACGGTAAGGAATTAATAGTCTATATGTCTATTGCGATACATGTTCTGAGATGATTGTTGAAAACTCACTTGTCCCGCTTTTGCAACCAGTTGGCTTCCCTACTATTGCTTTTGGTTAAAACGTGGACATTACCTATAATAATCCGATATATGTACCCTGTATGAAGAGTTATATCGATACTGTGGCAATTAAAATATGCGATGATACTGGACGTGTTGTACCCTTCAATGAAGGGAAAACTGTTCTAATTTTGCACTTTCTTAAACGATCATAAAAAATTCTCTAAAATAATAAACAGTTTTTTAATGCTTATTCTTTTATCAACTATATATATATATGTATATATATATTCGTCTTATCATGCTATATATTTAATATACTACAGTTATATTATTCTTAGTAAAATTTCAAATATACTTTTTGTATATTTTTAATAGAAACTTTATTATTTTTATAAAATAAACACATTATTTCTAAACATTTTACTTTTTCTAAGTCTCGACATTTAGAAATAAAAACAACGACTGTTTATTGAGTGGGAAAAAGATGAAATAAATCATAGTATATTATCCTAAAATATCACAGGAGATAAAATGCATGTAATATTAGATAAACAATAGGATAAATACGTAAATTTAAGCACTCATAAAAAGTTATACGATATGAAAATAAAACCCACTCACGGCCTCAATGCCACTGACTCGCACATGCGAGATAAGATAAGTTATAAAAACTCCGAGTCAATTGGAGTAAACATGTAAATCAACCTTTATAAAAAACTCCATTTAACTTGGAGAAAAATAAAACTGTGTTGTGCACAACTCAAATAAAATATAAAAACTCCATTTCTCATTGAGAAAATAAAATTTGTGAATATATACATTTTTTTATGTCAAAATATTTTAATTTTATAGAGAAAGAGAAAAAAACTCCACTTTAAATGGATAAAAAGATATTAAATTTATACAAGTCTAGGCTTTTTTGACTCCGGTTCACAATTTCGAGGAAGAATGTTCTGCCTTTTCCTCGCAGGTCTCTCACTCGGTTCATCAAGTTTATAGTTACCATAGGGCAGGCTTTTGTTTAAAGACAGAGTTTTCTTGGAATATGTAAAATTATACACGTGGTGGTTGTTGGATCGGATTCGTCGTTGGATATGGCTGAATGTGGTCTGCTCCTGAAAGGCCTTTTTGTAATTATCGTGAATGATCTCCATGTTGAGCGTAGCTCGTCGCACTCTCTTGGCTCGCTTCAATTCCTTGCCATCAATGGCCAACATATAGTAGCACTTTGGCCTGAGCAGAACACACTCTCTAAACGGTTTCCCAGCCGCCTTTATGCAGTTCTTGATGCAGCCTAGGCGTGCCTTACATGCGTTGGAGAAGTCTGGATTTGTAGGTGGATAGTTTGAAGTATCCAGCACTTAGTCCCTCTGGACCAATGGGATAAGATCCTCCCCACCTTGATTCCAGTCGTCTTGAGGAAAAACGATTCGGCAAAACTTCATTCTAAAAGTAGGAAAGTATGTGGTATTAGAAAATCAACTAATGATAATATAATTTTAATAGATATTACTCACCGTTTACGGACGTTCTCCATCGTTTTCCCGAATAAAGCGTTGTTACGTAGCTTATAGTAATCCTTCTCGAATGAGTTGGATGCCGCCAGACGTTTCTAAAAGTTGTAGGAGATATAAGACTCGAAGAATGCCGACTGGTTGAATCGAATAGCGCATCGGATTCGGCCGTAAACCACATATTCCGTCTTGTCCCAGTGGGTCAGGAGAAGCTTTGTAGTGCCTCAGTACACCTTTTACTTGTCGCCGTTGAGATGGCGCCATTGTTCCCGCATGAAATTCGTCAGGTACCGTTCCGGGAGTTCGCATTTCTCAGGTGCGAAGGGTAGATCGCAGGTACGGTCTTGTACCGCCTTAGGATATTCTAGATCCACCTCCATGATATGTCTTACGTCTGCATCATAGTCAAAGTTGAATATGTCCAGAGTCCAGAGTTTGCGTCCACGTAGAGTAAGTCCATCTCTGGTTCAGTCTGGTCGTATGAGTCGGGGATACGGGGTGTGTTGGAAGAAACGTGGTGAGTATTGACGAGGATCCTACCACCACGAATACCGCTCTCCACGAAACAATAGAAATTGGCATCTTTGAGAAACCCAACCTAAAAAACAGTAAAATTAATATTAGATGGTGAGGATTACAAAAAGAGAGAAATAGAAATATTTACTTTAGTACTGGTCGTCTTGAACGCCGAATCCCATGAGAGACCGAGTAAAGTCAGGTAGTAGGCAGGATCTAAGCCATCCTCATCTAGTGTGAGCTGCCGGAAGGTCTCAAAAACATCGGCATGTTGGTAGACATCTAGACGTAGGCACGCTAACATGTAGTCCTCCAGAGTCGCACAGTCAAGCAGAGCCCAGGCTTTCTGAGCACGTGAGTAGCATTCAATAGTGCACTCCTGCTGGCTGAGATCGTCGAAAAAGGCTTCCCAGGTAGGTAGTTGGCCTTCTGTGAGGCATTCTGGTCTGGTGAGGTAGGAGTAGGGGAAAACTCCTTTGGAGAGAGCAACTTCAGTGAAAATGCTGTCGGAGTTAAAAATCGATCGGGTATGCCGGAGCTGGTTTAGAGCAAGATTGCTCACTAGGGAATCCAGCGAGACCGACATGAACTGCAGTGAGTCACGTTACCCGATGTTCATCTTCTTACCCGTAGGTTTGGTGGAATAGCCTTCCTAACCTCGCCATATAACGCTTTTTCGTCTGGGCGATTACGGATACGTCCCATCCTCCGACCTTGCCTAGACCTTCCGCACAGAGTATATGTGAATCGTATCCCCGGAAATTGTGAAAAATCACGGGGAGGAAGTTGTCGTGGAGCCTCTTCTTCGTATTGCATTCCTGGCAAGCTGCACCTCGATACGCACCTGGAAAGATGAGAGAAAATATATGACATTATTAGATTTTTAATAATTACTATTAATGGGAGAAAAATAAAAAAACTTATCAGTAAGATGGTCATATTCACGCACTTTCCACTTCTTACTGGACTCGTCGTTCGAGTTGAAGCTTTGTCTTACGGTAAGTAGATTCCTCTTTGATGGACATTTGACCAGATTGTCGGTCGTTGACCTGGTTCCACTCGTGCAATCATGGCCGTGTGCACGCAGTTGCCACCAGCGAAAACCTGATAAGATCTGTCGATCGGAGCGGCTCGAAGTCCTTGATATGATACTAGGAGGAACGATATAGCAGCTGCATTATGTTCGACTCTGTTTCCGTCGTTCTGTAGGAATCAATCAATATCAGCGTAGACGACGTAGGTACTTCTCAAATGCGTGATGAGTCTTCTCCTGTGATGGTATAAGTGTTTCCGGCTGACCCATGTAGCAGTATTCTGCATAGATAGATTGCATGTTTTTTGTGTGGTTGAATTATGTCGTTGGACATAAACCATCGATAGAAAAGACATGCTATCTGAGGGTTCCTTGCATTAATGAATGCTTTGCAAATCAATGCAAAACTATACTATATAAATCCAATCTACCTGTCAAGTTAAGACCAATTTTTTCTTCTGAACTGCCGCTGAACGTTTCTCTTAAACCAAGAAAAAAAATACAATGTCCTACTACTTGTATTTTTGATCAGAAAAGTCTTTGCCTCCGAAAGAATATTGTCTATGCCATCACATGTTGCCTGTGTTAAGCTGTGTGAAACGCACAGAACATTTCGGTCTCGGATTGGGGAACACTTAAAGTCACTGTCAAGCAACGTGTTTTTTAATTTCAATAAGGCACATCACATCATCCCTAACATGACTTCTATCAAGCATACAATTCTAGCGGCTAATTTCTCTGACTCAGCTCAACGCAAGGCAGTGGAAATATTTTTTATCAATAAAATCAACCCTACTATCAATATTATGCATAACTAACAACATTCTACGAATTGTCCATTATAATTCTTTTTTTTTGTTTATTCTTTATCTTGTTAATATGTGCTCTGTCGGTGATTTTCATATAGCTTTATTGATTGTTTTCCTTTCTTGTTTCTCATTGGAGCCTGCGGTTATTACATAATACGTCTTTTAGTTATTACATAATGCTATAGTGATTAATGGTTTAGTCATTCTGTTTTTTTCTAGCTGTATAGGTGTTAAGAGTTAAGAGTTAATCAAAAATATGGAATATTATAAATTTTACTTTTTGGCTATTGTCTTCTTTACTTCTTTTTAATTAATTTTTTGTGGTATTTTATTATTTTATTATTTTTAGATTTTAAATTTTTAAAATTATTTTTTACATTTTTTTAAAATTTATTTTAAAAATATTTATAATTAAATAGTGCACTTACTCTGAATAGATATACACACAAAGATACAAAGGTAAATAGCGATAATAATGACGAGAGCGACAAGGACACGACCGTCTAAGAGCTCGTAAGAAACTTTAATGAAAACAGCGACTGAGACACCTCCTTATATAGCATGATACTCGATTCTCATTCGTTCCAAGTTTTACTATGCAGGGTGGTAAAGGGGGGAGGTAGATGAGGGGAAAAAGGTGGCCTAGATATAACCCTTCCATACTACTATACTAATTAAAATTGTCAAATACCTATACAATATAAACAATAAAAATGTATTTTTCCATGCATATGTTTGATTCTATATTTGATATCAATATAATTTTAATTATTCGTCTTTAGGAGTGTATTAAGAGCTAATGTTAGTTTGCCTGGGTTCTAAATTATCAAAAGGCACATTAATTGGGCCTGGGAATTTGTAATTTATTTCAACTAAAGGAAGTGTATTTAGAGCAGGCCTAGGTGTCATGCCCAAATTTATATTACTTTAATTTCTCATCCTATCTCCTCTAATAAACAACAACCTTTTTTTTTTTAGTTTGAATCTGGATTTATTTATTTACGAGTCGATAAAATTAGGTCTCATAGGATATTTAGAATAAAAGATCGCTCAACTTATTTGGTTGCTATCCAAAATGATATCGTGAGAATTTTATATTTGGAGACGGAAACTTTTAAAATTTTGAATGAATATTGAGATATGAAAACGACATTTCTATACTCGTCATTGGCCAAATCTCAAGCAAAGATACATCAATTAGAATCGAACATCACCAAACAGCTTGAAGCCTGCAGCCGTATGCACAAAGGTCCGCGAACAATGTTTTTACTTGCGCAACTCAAAGTTCAACATAAATCCTCAGAAAACGAATTCTCGAAACAAGTTAGGTGAATATAAAATATTGTCATAGTGAAAAAATAGTTAGTAAAATACTCCAAAATACTCCCATAGTAAAAATACTCCCAAATTTTGTGGAAAGTTGGCGAATTTTGACCTAACTTTGTTCGCACAGATTACCCAGCTAATTTTCACGGAGTTCTGCGAATCTCTATTTTAATTGGTGCAAAATTGAATGAGTGCTTGGATATATATTTAAAATTAAACTAACATCCTCGTTATATGCCACTTGATAAATTTATGATATATTTCGTTCGGATATTATAGGTGAATTCATTATAGGTGAGATATTATACTCCTATGCTTTATTTTAATCTATATAGGAACAATAGAGGAGAATGGTAGAATCCGTATAATCTATTGTTACTCCTATTAATAGCTGTCAGAGTCGTGGGAATATGTGGGCGTTTATTAGTGTCGGCACTCAATTATCCTAGCTGTCATCAAAAGCAAAACTCCGCGTCAATATTTCACGGAGGTCTAAATCGTTCGAGAATACCAAAAGTAAGTCATTATATTTAAACGGAGTTGCACAAATAATTGTCGCCCAACTCCGTGAATATAAGCTGAGATCAACTAATATTCACTGAGCTTTGTGCATTCGGCTGCAGGACTCAAACCTCTGTTGCAAAGAATGTACCTAAAAAACTGCGAGATGCCTAACTGTATCCAAGTTTGAAGTTGAGACCAACATCCGAACTTTTAGTTTCATCAGCAGAGGGCCAATATCAGTTTTTATTTATGGCAGACGAAAGGGTCATAAATAGAATACATACATAGTTAACATACATGTGTGTACAATTATCAACATATATGTTGTAAATGTGTGAATTTCAAATAAATGTTAGTGAAATTCACACATTCCCACGTCTGCCGTAATATGAATGAGACATATTTTTAAATAATTTCTAAAATAGTAATACTTCTAATAACACTTATTTAACAACTATTAGACATTTAAACATGGCTCATATAGGCCTAAATATGATTAATTCGAATTTTACAATGACTTCTATATAAATACAAAAATAAATACCGCTCAAATGTATTGAACTATTAAGCATTTTAACAGTAGAAATTCTTGTTATGCAATCCATTATAGCCGTTTTGTATAAACATCCTGCCAACTAATATGGAAAGAGAGTTATCTGACAAGGCTCAATGAGTTTACTGATCATAGTCCGGCCGCCAAATCGGATTTTAGGGGTATACCTGGAACTAGAGTATATACAATGTTTTTTTGCACTTTCTATATCAGAAAATCACGCTGATTCGGAATCCGGTTGATGACACTTGTCACCTTTGAGAAATTTTTACAAAATAGATTTTTATACCACCATTACGTAAAAATAAATTTAATCTATATTTCGAGTTCTATACATCCTATCGAAATAATTTTGGTGGCTATACCCATAATTAAAGGGTCAACAAATATATTGAAATAAATGTATGATCATCAAATAATTATATAATCCAAAAACAACTGTCATCAAAATGTAATATCGATGAGGCAAAAAAATTATTTGCCTATTTAACATAGCTTAATTATCCAAAGTTTAGCTAAAATTGTAAAAAATACACTAATTTATGTATTAAAACTTATATCATTGGAATGAGGAATAAAAATAATCAATTTATTTCTAATATTTTAATAAAAGTTCTAATACCTTAATAAAGTTATTACATTTTTAATAACAGTTGTTTCATAAGAAAATACTATATAAAGTTAGTAACATTAGATTCTAAGTAAATCCACCGCTTCTACAATCCCATTTCAAATAAGACCGTGACAATGAAAGGAACAAAAAAGCATGAAAATATTGGTACAGCAAAGTTGTTTAATACCGCTCTTCTCAGACTAGCTGCCGTGACACAATAGACATCAATGCTATGAGCCATCCCCGATGCCTACATCGATGTTTAACGACTCGGGTGACATGAGAACAGGAAAGGCTAAGATACAGCTAAAAAAGCAACTACGAGGTGAGATGTTATCAAGAAACGTATTACCAGAAGTCAAATGAAGAGTGCTAGATGGTTCAGTTGTTTTCTGGGTGATACACTGGCCAGCGAACGGGACAGTCCGTGACTTTGTTGTGAGCTTCAAACTGTACATTCAAAATAAACTTACTTCTACTGATGTCTATCTCGTATTCGACAGGTAACAGGATTTCAGTGCTAAGAGTACAACCAGATGCAATAGAACAACTGAAGCAAGCAGAGTACATCGACTGGCTCTAGATAAACCACTAGCCCCACCGAAAGTTGTGCTGACAGTGTTAGAAATCACAGTTGATGAAAAGTATATGTGAAAAGCTGACCAGAGACACTACGTTCCATCAAGACTACACAATGACCCACCAACTTGTTATCACTAGCAGTAATAACACACCTGTTGTAATAAGTTTTTGGGAATGATGATTTACAAGGAAGACATGTCTACATCTCATGAGGAGGCAGACTGCATCATTGTTCAACAAGCTGCTGCAAGAGTTGCGGCTACATGTAGGCGTGTCAGTCATCATTGCAGATGACACGGACGTTATCATGGAATCGCCTATTCATAGTAGAACCTCTATTGACAAACAAGCTACTTTTAAACAACTGCAGAGCATAATAAATGGACAGTTTTCTATGCACTCCCTATGTGCATGTTAATTCGGTATTTTGTAAAGTCAAGGTCCTACTGAAAGTACTGATAGAAGGCTACTCCTTGTCCCTTTTGGGTCACATTCATGCATTTTTACCAAATATAACAAGACAGGCATCCGAGTTTATAGCCGTATGCTATTGACACAAGGACTGCAGCAGAATGTCTGAGGCAAGAAAGAAGTCATGGGCCACAAAGTTTGGAAAAGGCACCACGGCCATACCAATGTTGAAGTCTCTACCTCCCACAACAGAAGTATTTCTCGAAAATGTCAAGCGAGCAGACAGCTGTGTGGAAACACGATTAGGATCTTGACCCTCCCTCGCTAGATCCATCAGAATATGAATACATTCATGACAACAGTTCAAAAACTATGTTTCCGGCCTACTTCAATCGATACATGAAGATGTGTCCCTTGCTCCACAAGATATTCTGAAACTGAGCGCTAAACTACCTTGCACTGTATTTTAAGTATGTCATGCTGAGAACTGTCATAATGAACTGAATAATTGTGATGTAGCCTCTGATCCAGATGACGACTATGACAA
>JAUZNC010030724.1:0-20785 GCA_034780395.1 Vannuccia rotundouncinata | reverse complement strand
TAGTTTTTAGTTTTTAGTTTTTAGTTTTTAGTTTTTAGTTTTTAGTTTTTAGTTTTTAGTTTTTAGTTTTTAGTTTTCTACCGATTTCAATAATTTTTTGAACCAAAAAAATGCGCAAAAAGACGGTTAAAAGATGGTCTCAATAAAAGAAGAGAAAATAGTCTAGTATCGACTCTACACCCCAGTAGTATTTATTACATATATAATTCTATAATTTTTATAATTTTCGGATTTCATCGGACCAAATATATGAATTAGAAATATTAATTATTTAAAATTAAAACATGTGATTTTAAATTTATTTTAACAAGGTTAAAAGAATGTTACAATAAAAGTAGAGAAAAGAGTCGAGTATCACTCTACACCCCACTAGTTTTATTAACTATTAGTGTAATGTGTGTGTATTCTATTTAACTGAGTTTAGGATTTTCATGCCTAGAAAATACGAGAATGCGAAGCATGCGAAATTCAAAATTCGTTCCGAAAAAAGAGCATTTAAAATTTTTTCTAATTTCGTAAATATTCAACTCCTATTAATTTTAGATAAGGGACTACTATTCAAAGTATTCATGCTTTAGGTTTTTTTAATGGAGAGGTAATATACTTTAGAATACAAATATTACACTAACTAAAAAAATAAGACCCTAAGCCATATATATTCGGTAGGATCACTTTGCATTCTTTAAAAATTTACTCATAATTTTTCATTGATATTGCTTCAAAACTAATATACATTCTCTAATTGGCTTCATGATATATACTTAAAATACTAAGCATTTAAATATTAAATATTATAATAAAAATTGTAAATGCAATATGTAATAGTATTAATCAAATTAGTATGCGTGTTCATGATATTTCATATATTATTCAATAATTTTTATAATGTTCGGATTTCATCGGACCAAATATTAATTATTTATAATTGAAACATAATTTGAATTTAACTTCATTTTATTTACAATTTGTATTTCTTTGTAAAAATTCAGATAAAAACACACTTAAAACCAATGACTCATATATTATTTATCTAGACCGGCAAACTGACCAATATTCAATAATAACAAACGTCCGTGGAGGAATATATCTATATCGGTAATCTATATTGAATGGGCGGAAGTTCAATATTAACTCTAAGATTAATGAAATTTATAAATTCATCGATGAATATTTAAGGGCTGTTCAAAAATGACGACACGCAAATTTGATCCATATTTTACACCCTCCCCTTTGTATCACGCACAGTCACAAATTTCGAAACACCTTTCAGAAAAGACTTCACGTTAAGTTCTACCCCCTCCCAATTCATATACACACCCAACGATAATAATTTACAGCGTTTCATTAATCTAACTAACACATGTGTACAGCTATAAAGTAACTACAAAAACATTCGCACAATTGTAAAATAAAAAAAATAGTTAACAATTAAGTGTGTACCTTTAAAAATAGAGTATAAAGATAATACAAATGAATGTTTTGTGACGTCACAATTTTGGAAACCCCCTCTACCCCTCCATCACGCTTTGTCACGGATTTATCAACCCCTCCTCCTAATCAGCGTGACGTCATTTTTGAACAGCCCCTTATTGAAAACTCTCTTTAAAACGAAATAAATTCCGTATATATATATACCGGTCTAGACAAATAATATATAGGTCAATGCTTAAAACACAAATATAATAATAAGATAAATGACGATATCAATTAACGTTTTTTTGATTTTTATATTAATTTTGTTAACAAAAAAATTTATAAACAGTTCTAAAAAATACAAAACACAAATTAAATTAAACTATAGTTAACTTTGAAATGTTAATGTTTATTCCTTAGTACGAATTGACTAAGACTAATTGATTGATTGAAAAGCTATATTTACTAAATATTTTTGTTTGAAATAATGTAGTTCAGGACAACAAGCATTATAGTAAATAGTCTCTAAATTTAATTTTTATTTAAGATTAACAAAAAACGGTGAATATTATAATTTTTAATACTTTGTTATTGTATAATCCATAGCATTTTTTGTGTAAATACCACGTTTTATGTTATATTATTCATTTATTTTTTTGTTTTGTCATTTGCTCATTGCAATGCAAAATCATGAATCATTATGCACCTTGTAATAAACTATGCATAAAAACCAATCAATATTATGCAATCAGCTGGTTTTATGCAATAATTAAATGTTTTTTCTTTTCATTGGTGTACATTTATTATTCATTTATTAAATTTATATACATCTATTCATATTATTTTCTAGGCTGTTAATTACTGTTTGGTTTGCAAACCACAAACTATAGAAAAATATAGATGCTATTGAATATATTAATAATATAATATTATCTTTAAGATATGAATCATATTTGATTTAAAATAGTAGATCATCTATTAGTACTCAAATTAATAATAAAAAAAAAATTATTAACAAAACATAAAATTTGCTACAATAATATGGCCACTAATATTAATATGTTTAATATGTTAACATTTTTTATATTTTTAAGTATACTACTTAGATTTCCAAATTAAATTAGGTGTTATCTTTTATACTAATATCATATTTTATAGTTTTGATTTTATGTAATTATTATTTATTATATATATTAATATTATCCACATATAATTAATTAAATACAATTCATACAATTTAACTACTAAAATATTATTAAGATCTAACTGTTTATATATATATATACAAAAATTAAGTTATGAAAAAGAAATCATAATAAAAATATGGTAGTAAAATTAAATTAAGCTTGATTTTTAAAGTTTATTATTTAATCATTATCAATAAATCATTATATTTTAAATAAATTACAGTTTATAAACCAAACAATAATTAACAACCTAAGATTAGAATTACTTATCAAAATTATTATTAAATTATATAACTCCATAATAAATGTAAATCAATATAAATTAAAACAATTTAGATATCTAGTATTATTAACCATTTTAATATGTTTATTTAATATACACAATATATAAAGTATATTTAATATACATATGTATATTATTACTATATTATTATTATATTTATTAATATTAATTTGGTATTATTTATAAATGTATTGCTTTTTATTAATGTAATTAACGGATAACATGGTCATAGCAAGCTTATTCAGGGGGTCCAGCAATTAGTGATTAGAACACTTTAGAAAGATGGAGAAGTCATGGCTACACTAGTAGCATAGCCTATACTTTGTTTGGCATAGACCAGCTGAAGGTTTGAAGTTTTATGACCTATAATGCATTTAAAGACCTCAAATTATAGCCCCAGGTACTGTTGAAACCCCATAAATCTGTGTTTCTTTATTAGTAGTGTGGTATGCAGCCTATGGCTGGCCAGGCCTGCTTACCCCTGAACTAAATGTATTTTCAACTTATTTCCTCATCAATATTTCCATCTTATATAATTTATTTTTGATTGCCACCACATTTCCATATATTTTGTAAGTACTTTAATAGAGTTTTTCTTAAGTTTTGAAAAAGGTCTATTCAAAGGACAAGTCCAGTTTAAACAGGGCCTGCTGGACTGCTTGCTATGCCCTTGGATTATAAATTCTGCAAACTAAAATATTATTATATTTTCTCAAAGTAACGTTTTTGTAAAATATGTATTTATTATAATTAAATATAATAGACAATTGCTTTTAATATACAAGTAAATTTTTTCAATTCAATCTACTAATATTTAGGATTCATTCATATGTTTTTTTAATTTGTTGTCATTAATGATGTGTGAATTGTGAACACTATGTCCAATTAGGTACAAATAAACTAGTTGTCAATGCTTATATGGAGTTCTCAAATGCTAAAAATAATTCCCAAACTATATTAATTTTATTCATTTATATGAATATAAAATAAATTCTATATTATATGAAATATTCAGAAACCTCTTGTTGTTATACTATTAAATTAAATAAGCATATAGTAGAAAATCTTTTATTTAAATTATTTCTGATTTCAAAAACCTTAATCCTTTTAAATAATAAATTAAATAGTCTACTCATCCACCTTTAAACATTGACTTATTGGAATTTTATAATATCTGGCTTTGAAAGAGCATGTCTATAATATACACATATTTAAGGAAGCATTATTCTAACAATGTGCAATATCAATAAATGTGCCTTTTGCATTTACCAATACATTTTAATTATTGTTTTATTTTATTTTTGATTGTTATTTAATATTTGTCTATTTCATTCAAAATTTTTGAATTGTACTAGGGGACCATACACAAAGTATGTATGCCCTATTTCATCATTATTCAACTTGTATTATTGAAAATTCTTACTGTTGACTACCTTATATGAGCATATGCCCCTATAAAATTTTGTAAATTATATGCATTATGAAATAGAGATAAATACTATATGAATGGTTTCAAAGAATGTAAAGTATATTATTTGAAAACCAAATATTAGCTCAAAATGTCATTAGTAAAAATATAGCAGGTACAATAACAACAGATATTTTCTTATTCAATCTTAAACAGATATCAAAATAACATTTTTATTGTAGTAGTCTATTTATAGGTGTATATTCAAATTTAATTTCATATTTATAAAACTTATATTACTACTTTTGTTATAAAACCATTTGTTGAATTAGCAACAATAGATATTTGTATAGTATTATATTTTATATAGGTATTCAGGTTGTATTAAATATATGTAATATGGAGATACTATATTATACTAATAATGGTGAATAGTAGATGTATTTTATATTAATGTAGATATTGACATGTGAGAAGTTTTAGACTCAATTTGTATCACTATATATGACATGCAGAATTACCCTTCCCATGGGTGTATGTAGGTACTTTGTGCATGGCCTTTTATGTAATGTTTTTATTTACACAATATAAATATTCCTAAGTAATAAAAGTGTTTTAATTTTTAATTACAGGATAATTCATTGTCATGATTGTTTCTCCTTTTTCCTTTGTTATTACTATTTTAATAAAAGGTAATTGCTAATTTAACATCAGTTTATAAAAGAAATAAAATTGTGGTTTTGCTTATAATATAAATAATACATATTATATTGAATATTAAATATTTGTAGATTAGTGTCAGTGACCATCGCTAAAGCTTTCTTAATATTATTCTTGAAATACTTATTTCACAAAAAAATGTATACTTCAAAAATAGATCTGCTAGATAAATTACTTCTTAATTTTCTTAAGTTTGATATTAATAATAAATTATTTATTTTTTATGTCTATCAATTGCAATTATTTCATTTTTTTATTTTACTGCAACTGATATTTGCATTCTTTCTTTGATGTCTACCTTGGAATTTTTCTAATGGTTATTTCAATTATGCAACCTTTTGTCTATTTTTTATTCTTTTGTAGAAGACATTTTTTGTTATAGATAGTTTTTAAATACATAATTTGTTGGATGAATGTACTACTCTATGTTGACAAAAAACTAAAATATACATATTTTATGTATGATTAATTATTGGATCTCATCAATTTATACTATATTTTTATGGAATAAATTATTATCTATATAGACCATGGATGTGTGTTTCTAAATTGAGATTGTATTAATAGAAATACAATTTTACAGTTTATCAAAATTATTATTTTAAAATTTGCAGTTTTATATTTTTAGAATGGAGGAAGCAGACGACGAGACTAATGTTGTCATTGAACCAGCTGAGATAGATTCATCAGAACAACCTCCACGAGAAGATTCAGTTGTGGTGGAAGGAGATAAAGAAGATGAGGTCGATGACTCTGAGGACGTTGTAAATGTAGATCTAAAGGAGGACGTTGTGCAATCAATTGCTGAAGATACTGAGCCTGAGACTAAAACAAACATCGAGGATAATATTTCCGAACCAAAAGACGAGATAAAAATTGAAGAAAAAGAACTTGTAGATATTTACGATAAAGAAGACGTGAAAGAAGCAGACAGTACGAGGGATCTAGCGGAACCGGATGAAGAGAGTAATAAAGATGATGAAGAGGAAGAGCCTGCAGAAAAAGGGGAGTTAACTGAACATGTAGAGGAAAGTTACAAGGAAGATGAACAGAATATTAATGAAAAACCTGCAGAAGTCGAGGAAGAAACTGTCGATAAAGAAAACACAGAGCTAACTGAAGGCGCCGATGCAGATGCAGAACTTACCGATGAAGTTGAAAAACCAGCAGAGGTCAAGGAGGAAACTGTCGAGAAAGAAAACACAGAGCTAACTGAAGGCGACGATGCAGATGCAGAACCTACAGATGAAGTTGAAAAACCAGCAGAGGTCGAGGAGGAAACTGTCGAGAAAGAAAACACAGAGCTAACTGAAGGCGACGATGCAGATGCAGAGCCTACAGATGAAGTTGAAAAACCAGCAGAGGTCGAGGAGGAAACTGTAGAAAATGAAAACACAGAGCTAACTGAAGGCGACGATACCGCTGAAAATTTGATTAGTGTAGAAGACACAGAAAAAGCATCTGAACCTTTAGAGGACAGTAACAATGAAGATAGTCAAATTCCAGACCCGTCCCTTGAGGTTTCAGGAGAAGCTTCTGCCACTACTGAGCGACTAAATGAAAGCGATGAACAAATAGTGGATGGATTAAAGACGGAAGTAACTGAATCAGGCGAACAGGTCAAAGATGATCAACCAAATAGTACAGCAGATGTTCCAATAAAAGAAATTGAGGAAGCAAGTCCTTTAGAAGATGACGAACAAACCAATCAAGTTGGAATGGAAGAAATTGGTGGTGGAGATGGTGAACCAAAAGAAACAACCGACGTTGGTAGTGAGGTTCCATTAATTGGGGATCAGCCTCATCCAACAATGGTAACAGGAGCAGAAGAAACTTTATTTACAGAAGCTTCAGTTACTACTAAAGATCAATCGGACTGTACAGCTACAGTAAAATTAATCATTGTACCTAGTGGTCAAGTAGTTACGATGGCATTGTCATTAGGAACTACTCCTGAAGGAATCCGAGATGTCATTTCGAAAGAGTTAAAAGTTCCACCAGTGTTTATACAAGTTTTATTCAATGGTCGTGTCATTGATGACAGATTCAACATTGAATCATTGGGTATAGAAGCAAATGACACAGTCGCATTCGAAATTGCTTCAACTGATCCTGAGAATCACCCTCTCAAATCGGTTAATCAAACTAAACAAGTGGATATGCCAGATGTGATCATGGTACGAATTCCATTCGATGATGGTCAGGTGAAGGATACTATTGTAGAGATTGAAAGAACTTCGAGAAAGAAAGCTTTTATTGGTGGATATCGACACAAAAAGACTGGGAAAGAATACCATCATGGAACATCTCAAACATATGCTCCTGCACGACCACCTCCAACTGTTGAACGTAACTCTCGAGACACACAAACCACACAGCAACAGCATCAAGTACAACAAACATTCAACTCAACATCTACTCAAATGACAAAGCCAGGTGTATTCGTGTCAAACCTAACGGACAAGTTTGTCGTTCCACGGAAGTATGAGACTGCTGACCAATACAAAATGCGTATGCTCATGAAGGTAGTAATTATCCAGACATATTACCGAAGGTGGCTCGCGAAACGAAAAGTCAATAAACTCCGTAAAATTCGAGATAAGTGTGAAAGTTACGAGGAAGAAGTCGAAATCCAAAAGCGGAAGGACAAGGAAGATCGAATTCAACGTGAGTTTGAACGACGTATGAATCCTAAGAGTAAGGAAGACTTTGACCTTTTATATGGAGCCTTGGAGAAATGGAGACAGGAAGAAATGACGCGCATTAATGGAACTCTGACTGGCGCCGAACGGAAAGCTGCCATGTGCCTTCTTTTGGAGCAGGAAACAGAGCTTATTGCTGCGATTGACCGCCATCAGTTAGATGCCGCTTCTGAAAATAAGGACAAAACTATTCAAAGACTTCTGGGTCGTGCAGCTGCTTCGAAAAAATGGAAGACAGAAAAGGGCTATACTTTAAAAATGGACACAGCCTACACCCTCCGAGGAAAAGAACTTCTCGATATTTATAACAGTTTAAATATGAAGTATTTGACTCAAGATGAACGCCTGGATGTGCTTCTCACACTGAAGCACACCGTGAAAGAACACGACTGTAAATTAACTCACGAAATAATCGAATTAATCGATCGAGAAGCCGATTTACTCATGCGTGGTGTCAAGGAAGATAATCTCAACGGTCTGAGAAAACGACTGACCACCCTCTTCCTACAATATTGCAAAACTCCGACCTTTAACCCAGAAATTACGAATCTTCTCAAAGTGCCGCAAGACTCCAGCAGTCTTCGCCAAGATATTCATTTCTGTAATTCTTGTGGGCGTTATTTGCAGGCGACGGCGTTCAATTTAGGTATCAAATCTACTGGTATGGGCCGTTGTCGTACTTGTCTACGCAAAGACAATCTGGCTCGCGTTCGCCAAGATTTATCTGCTTACAAGCATCTGCTGCAGAAACTTCGGAAACAAGAGGAAGCCTATCAAGATGGTGCTCGAATTGCTTTCCTTATTGAAGAAGCTGATCTTCGCTACCTTGTTGAGAACACCTGGGAGAGTATGAGCATTCTATCAAGTTGGGATGATCTAGCCGATCTAGAAATGGTACGATGGAGAGTTGAGGAGGAATGGTCTCCATGGAATGCTGTACTATTTACGCGAGATGAAGTAGAAGCCCACCAAAAAGTTACGAATCTCACTGAGGCCTACGGAGATATGCTGGCTCACCGAGTCAGTCAGAAACATGTTCTGGCGAAAAATTATTTCTCAAAACTGGCGAAGATGGCCGAAAAAATGAAAACTAAACGTCACAAGGTTGGTGAACCCCTTGAAGCTGCTGCTTCAGTGGAGAACTGATATCGTTATTAGTTTTTGGACTTGTTTTCAATTAATTATGATGGAGACACTGCTTATAATACTAAACGATTTATTTGATGATTTTTTTATGTCTAAATTGTGAAATTAAATTGCAACTACAGATTTTATTCCTATACTTAACTTATTGTTTGTTTGACTTAGATATAAAACTTCTAACTTTATATAATATTGTATTTATAACTAAAATGGATACATGTTATTGTAAACACACTTGTTATGCATTATTTTAATAGTAAAATGATAATAAAATATTCATTTTTCATAATTACTATGTTTCAATATTATAATTATTTTCTATTTTTCAATATTAAAACAATATTAATGAATTTGTTTAATTTGGCAATACTTTAATATCAAATTATATATTAGAAATAACTGGCACAACTTGAAACGTAATGAAATTATTGATCATTATAGAAGAAGTGGATCTATAATAATTATATTTTATCATTAGACAGATTAGAGTAAAATTTAATTATGTTTTCTTACCAAAGACTTTTTAATATTAGGTAGTTTTGCGCATTTTGAAAATTTGCATCTAATTTTGCTAATAATATAGTATGTAGAAAACCAACCGATAAATAATAGTGAGGTCGTTTATAGAGAAATTAACGTTACAAGTCGAACAAATGCTCCAACATTTTTTTATGGAAATTAATGAATAAAGAAATCAAAAAAATTGACATTTAGATCAAGTCAAAATGGCCGCCTATTTGGCGGTTTATATAAAAACTTTAAAATTCGTATAATTTACGTTTAAAAGATTACTCAAAATTTTAGAACATAAACACAATGCATAATGACTATTATCAACTATATTTTACATTTATTTTATTGATAACAGCATTTATTACTATGTGAAACGTATACGTACTTCATTAAAACATAATGCATAACAAAAAAAATAAATTTGAGTTTAGGATATTATTATAATACATATTTAATATTAATAATAAAGCGTATATTTATTTAGAATAAATGCAGACAGCACATGAACTTCGAAAACATATATACATGCAGTTAAAGAACATTTAATAAACCAGTGTATTTATTTTTGTGAATAAGTAATTAAACTAATCACTGAACCAAAGAATATAGAGCGAGCGATAGGAACCCTCACTCTAAAAATAAGTTGGCAACTAAATTTACCCACTACTGTGACAAGTCATATAGTCAGTAGTTTTCTATGGAATAATATTAATAATAAATGCATTAATACCTCCCATGAATTTGGTATTGATTATTGATATATATTCAGATTGAAACAGTTTCCAGTTTTTTTGCAGTGAGTGAGGGTTCTTGTCTCTCGCTTTATATTATTTGTCTCTGAACTGTATTTATCATGCTCATTGATGAAATTTTGAAACTACGCAATTGTAAACGTATAATCTACAGTCTAATAATACTTTGAAATAGTATTTTGTTTCTTAATTTTTAAGAAAAGAGAAGACAGTAAAAAACAATCTTTATTAATAAGTAAAAATAAAATAAATTGAATATAATATAATTTATAAACATATTTTACATAAAATTATGTAAATAGCACAAAATAACTGCTCTGATGTTGTAGGTCATTTTTTAATAATAACTAGTATAATATTTCAAATAAAAAATGTATAATATTAATAGTTGGTAATAGTCATTCAGCATTATGTTATGTCCCAAATTTTGAGTATATATAGTGCAAATTGTAAAATATACGAATTTTTTAGTTTTTTATATAAACCGTCCATTTTGTCTTGATCTAAAGTTAATTTTTTGGAGCATTAGATTTTATTGTTCTCTATTTATACTCATAAATGTTCTTAACAAAATGTTGGTGCATTTTGTTCGACCTGTAACGAATAGTTGTATTTTTTCCCGTAAACGACCTCACAAATATAAAATATTTAGAAGTTTGAGAAATATGATTAAAATGTTTATTTCCTTAAAAATGAGCATTTCCACTAAAAATAAGTCATAATTAACAAAGAAAATTTTAATTATATTCTTAAAATAACAAAAATATAAATTTTTTGCAAATATGGAATTTTCGATATTTTGTTCCGGCCCATGTACATTTTCAGATATACTATTTTTCTCTAGATCAACACCTAATTCGACTGGCCTATTACATAGCAGAATTTGAGCAAATAATTTTTAAATATATTTAATTAATTCCTTTCTATTACTGGTCTATTTCATTGCAGTATTGTTTTAGATAATTTTTGAGACAATCTTTCACTGCAAAAATAGATAATTCAAAAAAACTTTTACCCGACTACAAGTGTATTTATTATAAATAATAGTATGTGGTAAATTAAACATTCTTTGAAAACTATATCAGAACAATTAAAGTCATAATATTTGTAAAAAATTGTTTTTCGAGTAACAGGAAATTAATTTCACATAATATATATATACACGATTATCCTTTAATCTAAAACTAAAAACGCAAAAATTATTGAATAAAAAGATATTCTTATTTATTAAGAATGTACAGTACATTCAATGATCAAGACAAAGGTATATAAAGGTATATACATTGATGAATATTCAAACAAATACTGACAATAAGGATACATGGTCTACCTAGTGCATTGGAACAGATCTAAAATAATATGACACCACATGTGCGCAAAATAAAAAGTAACTAACGCACTTAGTTTCAGGGAATTAAGGAAAGAAGCAGCCACATTTAAGACAAAAAATAGATTAAAACTGAAACACCACAATGCAATGAAAAATTACAATGAATGAAACATTTACATGAAATAATAAATTATACAAAACTAGGTACATTATTAGTATACAAAATAAACAAAAAATGCAAGGTTGGGAATATAAAATCAGCATTGTACATCAACACTATCAATAGACGTAAAACGAGGAAAAACAATAAAAAACGTGTGTAATATATATATATAGTATGACAAACTATACTCCAGTTTTACTTCGAACACGCAAATTACGTCCACTTAATAATCTAGAAAATTTGGATTGCTTTGTCTTCTTGGAACTATCCTTTTTCGCTTGTTTCATAGACGCCAATTGTTTAGGGGTGGATGTAGAAGTCACCTTTGGGGTGGTAATACGCACAGTTTTTACAGTAGATTTTTTCTCTGAATTGGACTTTGCAGTGGACTGTGATCGACGGGTTGAAGTCCGCTGAGGAACAACTTGTTCTACTTTGCTAGCGATATTTATTATCTGTGGTTTTCGAGGAGAAGGATTCTTTCGAACAGGCACTGGACTTTGTTTAGGTCTAGGAGGGGATTCTAAAGGTTGATTGGCAGTTTGCTTTGAAGATTTTTCATTGTCTGTGTTGTACAGCACTCTTGCTGGATTCTTTGAAGTTGTCGTATCAGGAGAAATGTCAGCGGAAATGGCACCAGGACCCACACCATTCATGCTGGGATTGGACGTTGGCAGTCGTGCTGCAGTGTTACTTGGGGCAATGTCTGTTAGTTTATCAGTTTGCAGTGATTTCAAGGTTGGACTAGTCCAACGCATCATCATTCTATGCTCAATCTGTTGTTCCAATAAAGAATTGTGATTAACTGGCCGAGCCATTGTGCGAGCGCTGATTAACTGGCCTTTCCTGGAGGGTAGAATAGGTCTTTCTGTTGGTATATTTCCACCAAGAATGGGAGATCTCAGAACAATTGGCTGCATTGAAGGAATTGCAGATGAAGCATTGAAGGTAAAATGGGGCACTGAAGGCAGGGAAGATGTTGAAACTGGACGCACAACGAGATCATCTACTTTAACATCGAGTTCATCTAGTTGTTCACCGTCCACTAGATGAGGACGTTTAGTATCGGGTTGTTGACATACAATAGTTCCGGAAGGTCGTTTTGCAGCCGACTTTACCGGACCTTTGTTATAAGATGTAAGCATAACACGAAGAGCCTCTTCATGGTCCAAAACCACATCCATCATTCGACGCTTAGATATAGTGCGCACACCAACAGCGGGAATGATAAAACTTTCATAGAATGACACCCAAACTTGATGAAAAAGTCCAAAATTACCCACCAATGGCCCCATTATATCACAACGGTCAAATACACGACGAATGGTCACTGTCCATGGCATAACTTCCATGCTCTTTGATATCGGTTGAGTTCCCAATGCGGACAAATATTCGTGAATTTTAATCGCACTGTTATAGCCGTGTGTGTAAAGAAATTCAACAATCGCTTCCCAAACCTCCAAATCGTTATTCCACCGTGGGGTTACTGTCGTGCCTCGACCAGTATTAAGAATCAAATCTTTAGTCATGTTCATGATGCTCAAGTGACTGACATTGTCTTTCTCTGGAGTTTTAGTGGGAGGAAGAACGGGAGGCTCGTCATCACTCTCTTGCTCATCATCACAGGGTTCCTCCTGCGATTGTATCACTGGGGTGACTGGCGGCTTAGCGGAGATTATTGGACGTTTTCTCGCCAGGACAACAGGCATTTTCGAGCTATCCATCCCATTAGAAGAGATCTTCTTCACTGGTGACAGCTCAGGCTTGTTAGCAGATTTCCATTTGCCGCATTCCACGAGCAACTCAGACCCCAAATAACTATCTAACGTGGTGGAACTCGACTCAAACATTTTGGGAATTCCGAGTCTGGAAAAGTTGCTTTGTCGCCGTTCAAGTCGTCTCTTTGACATGGAGGGACCCGGTGGATCAAACATGACAACCAAGGCGGAAATATTGTCAGCACGGGCATTTTTTTCAGACCAACGTTTGAGCGAGTGTTTTACCAAAGAAGCCGCGGGATTGAAGAAGAAATTAGGACTAGAATTAGGGTCCAAAAAGACCTTTCTTTCCGTCTCTCGCTCACAGATTCGGATGATTTCAACTGCTGCATCAGGGCTGACCATGTTCCAAAGACCATCCGACCCAAGGATCACGCAACGATGGGAAGAATGATTTAGATCAATACACATGACATCGGGTTCAGGAGATACATGAAATTCCTCAGTAGCCGAGTCGTAGCTCCATAAGTCACCAAGGGAACGAGCCACCGCTAAAAATGGAATCTGCTCCATTTCATTGGACCTCCTGGAACTATTTCCCCCTTTGGGCCGACTCCAAACGACCCTTTCCACACCAGCCTTACACATCAACCGTCCACCAACTGATTCTATACGACTTCGTTCTTCGAGGCTACCTGGTTTATGTTCCTGCAAAATAAAAATATCAAAATTATAATTAATGAGAAATGTATATAAATATTAATAAGTCAATATTAAATTGAAGGGCATCTAATTTTTGAAATTCTTTAAATAAAACATCGATTAAAATGGAGATTCTCCCTTTACAACATGATAAAATAAGAAGTAATAAAAAGGCGGTGTTGCAGTAAAACTATAATTATTTTACAAATTTTGGGAGATCCATTCCATACACGTGTAATTCCATTTTATTAATATAGATATTCAAGAATTAAATTAATGAGTAATATTAATTATCTTTACAAAACTACTTTAAAAACAGATTACTCCATAATATACACGTAAACATCATAAGCCATTACAAATCCATACAAAAATAGATTAAAAATGTATTCAAAATAGAAGAGGTCTGCGTATCGTACTACTATAGTACAACTTTGATAACGAATTATACTTATTAATATTATAAAATAAAAATTTGTTAAACAAACTAAACACGTAATAATCTAACAGAAAATTATCGATACCATTTATGATAAAAAGTTATAAAAATACACATACGACAGTAAGCAAAGTTGACGTCCATGTATCAGTTCGGAGATTCTCTGAAGTTGTGTGACCCATGACTACTGCAGAATCACCCACATGTCCAATATACATCTTCTGACTTCGAATGATGACAATGCTGGCAGTGGTACCAGCTGTGCTCTTATAACCACTCAAAGTACGAGGCCACTTATCTGAAAACAAAAAATTATACTATACTATAGTAAAAATTTTATTTAATAATTATGTATATATATAAATTTGTTTTATTTTTAAAACTGGAACCTTTAAAAATTAAACAAATGTAATTAAAATTTAATTTACTTTTAGCACTTTATTAATTTTACTCAGTTTTAGTTAATTTCCTTATTTGTATTTTATCTGTATATATTTCATACATTTATTTGAATTTTTTTTAATAAAATTTTGTTTATACATATTTAATCATATATAGTAATTTTAATTCACTGTATAATGAGTACAGTATAATATTAATGAACATATTTTGGAGTCAATAAACTTTGTCAAATGTCTTGCAATAGTCAACAATACCACAACAAATATAACATTTTTAAAAGTCTGTATTCTAAACCTGAAAATAGTATACCCCTAAAAAGATCAGAAAAGCAAAACAGAATTTCTCTCATACCTTTGTTAAAAACATACCTGTTTAAAAATTTCAGTGGTTTATTAACAAAATATTCATTTAACTTATAAATTTCATACCAGCCCATATGAAAACCTTTTCAGGACACTATTTATCTACACACAAAACAAATAGGCATTAAATTTGTCTTGATAACTTCAAGATACTTTCTTGATATGTTTGATTTAAATTCCACTTACATAAAAGCATTCTTGAACATTTTATTTTCATTCTCTCATTCAAATGAGATGTTTACCTTCAAATCGAATGTGTAATAATGAGTACACACCTAAGACCAACTTTTGCCCTCACAGTCTCACTTATATATTGATTTACACACAATTAAAAATTATGACTTAGACAGACATAATTTTGAGTCTTTTTCTAAAATATGGACCAGGGGGGAGTTGCTGGGGCTAAGACTTCCTGCAGGTTCCAGGGTGGCTATGCCCCCCAATTTTTTTAGGTTTTAAAGACGATTTAGACATGGTTAAGACACTGTTTACTATCAACTAATCACTCATCAACTATGAATATATAAATAAAAAATACTGTAATTTCTATGTAATATTTAAACTAAACTAAATACAAAAAGAATATAAAGGAAATAAATTATCAATACTCTAGAGGGATGGAAAGTAACAATCATGGATACCCCCTCCATTGGCATTGAATTTTACTGCAGTTTTGGACGATTCTTAAAAACGATCTATTTGACCTCAAAAAATATAGCAGATACAGAAAAAAACATGCCTGCTTAGATATCCAACCCATAAGAAATGCCAGACTAATCTATTTAAATTAATCTACTCTCAAACAAACTTCAAATAGCTTTACATTATAATATAAACAGAAACTGAGCCATCAAACAAGTTTGTTAATTTAATTTTGATCAACTTAAAATTGTATTACTCTAACAGGGTTCCTATGATATTCCCAAAATTAAAATGTAAGGGTCAATTATAAAAATGCAATGGATTTTCAAGTGACATTCAAGCAATTTTCAAGGGTTGATTATAAATATTTCACATTCAAAATTAATATACAAAAAAATTATAATATTCCAATTAATTACAATTAGGTATAGTATGGTATATACAGTCAAATCTGCATATATCAGATTGTTTGATTCCAATGAAAAATCCATAATAGCTGGAAATCTGCTATAGCTGGGTTTAACTATTTAACTCATATTTAAGAAAAACATTTTAATGAATAGATTTATGCATATAGAGTAAAATATATGTTACTTGTACTTAGGGATTAAATGGAAAAAGTGTGTAAGTTTTTTCAGTGTTTTCACAGTGGTGTGTTGGAATGTCTTTTCAAGTTGCCAACAACACTGCTGAATCTCTTTTACAAAATAATTGGAATTAGTTGCAAATAGAATGAGAAAACCTATATTATGACAAAAAGTTAACAAGGGACAAAAAAATAATCTGATAAAGCCAGAAATCTGATATAGGCAGAGTAGATTAACATTACAGAATAAGCATTTTCATTCCATACCATGCAAATTATCTGTCATGGCCGGAAATCTGATATATGCAGATTTGACTGTATATAAATATCAAAGAACATATAATTGATATGAAATAATGGTCTCATAAATTATTTAACAAAAATTGATAAATAAATTAACAACAAAAAAATCTAAATAACAATGAATTAATTCATTAATATGCTTCAGTTTTAGATGTGTAATTTCATACATAGCCAAATCTTTAAATATTAAGTGTATTAAAAATATTTTAGACATGGTTGTCACATTCTTTTCACTACAAATTTCCTAATTTTATTACAAAATTTCCAACATTAAAAGTAAAAATTACAAGAGTGAAATATAAAACTAATTCTGAGGTATACAATATTAAGTTATACAATAAATACATATTAATTTTATAACATGAAAAGTTTTGTGAAACATAATTTATGAATACAAATCCATCTTGTGAAAACAAATTAATGTTGGTCTTTTGAAACCTAGCTCATTTCTTCTGCAGACTTTCAATCAATGATGTCAGTTTTATAAGATTGGCTTTCAATGCTTTTGATCTGGCTGTGAGAGCATGTGACTCTTCAAAGAGGACACTGTTGTTTGTCATTGCAGCCTCTTCTGATAAACAAAATGATTTATTGTTCAGATTTCAAATGCCAGTGGAGTAACCATACATTTCTGTTGTTTTCACACTTGATTGAGCTTATCATCTTCTTGTCCATTTCTTTACATGACACTTTCATCAGTTTTTTTCCAAATGATAAATCAGATTTTCTGCTAGCAACTTTGATTTCAGTCAATGCTTGTTTGGAATTGTCAGTGTTGGGCACATTTTACTATTCTGTGCTTATTACTAATATATGCTGTGTAAATTACCAATTGATTCAATGATACATTTAATAATAATCATTTTTAAACAAATTCATATATAAAAAATGTAATACTGAAACAATTTTTTTTTAAATTCAATATAAAGCAGTTATTATTTGTAATAGAAATATTATTTTTGAATTCAATATAAAGCAATAAATAATATGTAAATTGTTGCACTAATTGCAAATTTGTAATAAGCAAAGATTGGTAAAATGCATCCAACATCAGCATTTTTACACACAAATAACTGCAAATAAAGATCTTTAACAACATTTTGGGAATGAAGATTTTCTAGAAGTAAGTTTTAAGTTAATAGAAAAGATTTTTTTACACTTGCCTGTTTGTGCCTTAATAGTTGCAGTTCAGATAACACTGCCCATATATGTTGTTTGGGTGCTAAATAAGAATGGTCCAGCACATGATAGAGAATATCAATATTACTTTCTGTCATTACTAGGTTATTGATGTAATCTCATTTCCTAGAAACTGAGTATATTCTTACAGCTCTAGTATATTTTTTTCTTTTAAAAAAATGATATAATAACTTATTATCTCAATATGTATAACTGTAAAGAATGTTATTTTTTTGACATAGTGAAACATTTAAAAACCTTTAAAATTTCCCTGACTTTTCCAGACAATTTAAAAATTTCCTTGACTTTACCAGAAGTATAGGAACCATGAATTAAATAGATTAGGCATCTAAAACATGAATTAAGATAAATATAATATTGAATTATAGTTAAAAAATTAAACCATACAAAATTTAATTTGTTATTTTGAGACTATTTTAATTTTATTTATATAACTAAATGTCAATGTGCTACTTAGTCAGAACATACAAATACAAAATATGAAAAAGTACAGAAACAATCAAAGATTATTTATACAATAAGAGGCACTATGTTACTACTAACCTCTTTCTTTCCACATCAGCTGATGAGTATTTAGAAATCCTTCTTTAATAGCAGCTTGGACATCTTCATCGTTATCGCTCCAAAATTTATCAATTGCTTTAATTTCATCCACTAAATGTTGTTTTGCAAAATTTGCAGCATCAGAACCCCCATGCCCATCAAAGACGGCGAAAAATCCAAACACAATGCTATCCTTTTCTCTTTCAAAATAACATCTAGAATAATCTTCCATGTAATTTCGGCTGCCTCGGTCTAAACATTCTGTAACTCTAAGATTTACACCTATTTCAAAAGAATTCGCCATTTTTGACATTTTTAAAATTTGCCGCGTTAATATTCAAATGAATGTGTGTATTGATTAGTTAGAACATTATTAAATAAATTTATGCTTATATTCTTACTAGAACAAAATATAATTGGTTATCTTTTTTTCATTTAACACAAACGCTTTAACACAAAACACAATTTTTTTTAACATTTTTTATTTGTTGCTTCGCCATTTTTATTGTTCTTAATCATTTAATGGATAATCACCGGTTTTAATTAATTTATTTTTAACTTTTCCGTTATTCTGGGCATCTATACTTTCGACATACGTTGACTGGGCACACTGTCACACCCCAGAAATTCTTTGAAAACAACAGTTTAAAGTAAATTTAAATAGTAAATTGAATGTATTCTAATGTAAAATACAATTAAAATGTGTCATAAACTGTTGTGCTTAGATAACAATTATTAACATGGTTAAGTTCAAAATCAAGTTTCCAAAATCATTGATGAAATGCGAGCATACATCGTGCACGATTTTACATTTCTCACATGCCTGTTACATAGATAACACTTTGTGTGCGGCTTTGACAACGTCTTGCCAATATAGATATATATATATATATATTATAGCAGCTTCCGCGGTTCTCATCAGGATTTCGCTGTGAGCAGGAAGAGCGCTTTCAGGTAACAAAGTGACACGTCGCGCCATGAACGAGTTTCGTATTGAAGCATTCAGTAGTAGTATTCATGCTCTTCTTCGCATCTGTGGTTTCATCAAACTAACAACGAGTTCTAATGCAAATCCCTTAATTGTAATTATTTCCTTATTTCCAATCAGAATGTGCAAATCTACCATAAGATGAAAGCATTGAGTACAACAACATCAAAAATGTTGAAGAAAATCTTTGTCGGCAATCGACATGTCTGGCGAGAATTGACCACTGTAAGTGTGCACACATTGGTCAACTGTATCAACTGCCCCTTTGTACTGTTGTAGTCGAGTATAATATATCAGCTCTAGTTTACGATTTTTTCGATAACTGATCTCTGGTGCACGATGGAGTACTACGTTGACAGAAGGATAACTGACTTTTCCTCACGACACTATTGAATTTGTCATCTTAAAATACGCACACTCACAACAATTAACGCAATGACTATATTTGTATGTTCCAATTTTCATATATAACTAAACGTCACTTAGTATCTATGTACTGTTACACTTCATTAAACCAAGGACTATTAACCACATCATCATCATCGATCAACACTACTACAACTCCACATCCACCTGTTCCAGTCAACACCACATCATCATCATCGACCGCTACTACAACTCCACATCCACCTGTTCCAGTCAACACATCATCATCATCATCCAAAGCTACTAACGCTCTACATCCACCTGTTCCAGTCAACACATCATCATCATCGACCGCTACTACAACTCCACATCCACCTGTTCCAGTCAACACATCATCATCATCGACCGCTACTACAACTCCAAATCCACCTGTTCCGGTCAACACATCATCATCATCCAAAGCTACTACAACTCCACATCCACCTGCTCCAGTCAACACCAAATCATCATCATATAATTTTTTCTCTTCACTCACTCAACCAAATCAGCCCGACAAATGGTTCAATTTTCGCAAAACACTTTTTAGTAATAGAGACATGCGTTCGTGCAAATCAAATTGGTTTCATGACTTTCCATGGATTCTTACTCAGATGTAAATGACAGTGTATTTTGTTATACTTGTGGGAAACAAAATCAACTAAATAATTTATCATTTGCTAAAAATAAAGATAACGCATTCATCAAAGATGGTTTCAACAACTGGAAAAAAGCTTACAAAATATTTAAATCACACCAATCATCACAATGCCACATACTTGCTGTAGAATTCGAAATCTTACTTTCAAAAGTAAAAGATATAAGGACAGTTATAAATGAAAATTCTAGTATTGAATTAAAAGGAAATCGACAGTGTCTTATAA
>JAUZNC010030713.1:10285-20793 GCA_034780395.1 Vannuccia rotundouncinata | reverse complement strand
TAATAGATAATAGATAATAGATAATAGATAATAGATAATAGATAATAGATAATAGATAATAGATAATAGATAATAGAAAAAAAGAAAAAAGAAATTAAATAAAAGATGAAAGATAAAAGATAATAGATAATAATAATAAAACAAAATAAATAAATATATTTATAAAGCGCCTTATAAACAAAAGGTTTCACAAAGCTAATAGATAATAGATAAAAGATAATAGATAGTAGAAAATAGATATAGATATAGATATAGATAATAGGTATAATACAGATATTCTTATATGTTTTCATTGATCGACAATTTGAATTTGAATATAAATACGATCATGTCGCAGAAAGTCAGAAACATTTACTCCGCCCCCACTCAATTCGTTCAAAGAGATTATATTCTTTGGTTCAGACCATTTTCGTGAGTCATTTTCATCTGGTCTTCTCCATTGTCCATCAGGAATTGAAGCAGCAGGTTTTGATGAAACCCCTGTAACAGGAGCAGAAGATTGAACAGGTAAACAGAAGGGTGAAGATTGAACAGGTAAACAGAAGGGTGAAGATTGAACAGGTGCAGCAGTGGCACCGAAAAGGGAAACACTCTGGGCTGATTGTGGGTTGCGGTGGTTATTTGTATGTTGTTGAGGAATTGTTGTTATGATCTGTGACCTATTTTTTGTACTATTGACCTGGTTTATCAAAGTACATTTAATATTTTGCCGTACTGGCCATACTAAAAGATCGTCATAATCTCCTTTCATTATTTTCAATTTAATAGAAAGTTGTTTCCCACTAATTGCCACTTCCACAACATCCACGCAACTTTCCATGTGATAACCAAATTGACTCGTGTAGAATGGATCACTATGAAACATTTTAGTTTCAACTTTCGTTACTTCTTCTATAAAGTTGTCGATGTGCCAAATAAAAAGATTGCTTCGTGCAAAACGATGTTCAGCAGGACGCCGTAAGTCTTAAATATAATCGTCATGGTGATCAATACTCCTGGTTAACACAGAGTCCAGCTGTGGAATTACTTGAAGTTCTTCATGTAATCCTGCAATAATATTTTCTATTGCATCATTTTTAACATTTGGTAGAGACGATAATTTCTCAACAAGATCCTTGATTTTATTATGTGATGAAATTAACTTGCTGTATGATTTTGAAGCGTCAGACATATTCACACAACGAAATTAAATTTATATGAGAGTATTTCCAAGTCACTATATTAACACTATATGGCGATGTATTTATTCTTTATAATCAATGTTGTAGAAAATATAGAAATAGATTCTTTCAAACACAGTTATAAGTTGTTAATTAAGTGTAACATTATATGAAATATACAACTCTGAACTTTTAGACCCCTTTATCGAAAGAGATAAGGTCGTAAATATTGAATATACAATGTCCAATGTCCAGCGTATATAAACACATACAGTGGTTGCTGAATATAGTACTTACAAATAATATAAACGCTATATAGCGTAACCATGAATTCAAGATCAATTTCATGAGAGTGTTTCTTTCAAATCACTAATAAACACAAGCGATGTTATACGATAGCACCCTATTAACAGGTGTTACCCATAGTATATTGATCTACTAACTCCGTGTTGCTAGGGTGTTTTTCTCATTCCCAATAACTATCTATTGGAAAGTTATTCATGGAATTGGAATTTGACTGGTTAGCTTGTCTCCAATCGATACCACTGAACTGAACTCACTTCCTGTACACATCCAAAAGAGAGGGGACCCGAAACGGGAACTGTGCGAGAAGAAAGGGAGGGTTAGATTGGCAGCGAACAAAGGATGGAGGGAGCAAGCGAAAAAGGAGTGTGGACTGATCCTCCAAGGGATCAGAGAAGAGTTCTGCAACAAGAGAGAGCCGTTGAGAGGGATAGTGGAAGCCGGAGTGGAGATCTACGAAAAACTGGGAGAAGAAGTGGATAAGAAGGGAGAACCGGAGAAGCTCAGGCAGTCGGTGGAAACATTCCCTGGGCTGAGAGGGTATGCAATAGTAAGGAAAAACAGAAAGAGAGAAAGAACTTCACGTTTTACCAGTGGGGACCTTAAAAAGACCTTATCACATTTATTAGGGCAAACCTTGCTTACCAGAACATTCCTACCAGTGAGTTTATAGATAAAGGAGACATGACTACGAAAATGCAAGCCGTAGAAATTATCAGAGACAGAGGAAATACAACTAAAATAGTGAACGTCTATTATCCACTTTCCAACAGCCAGAATACCAATGAAGACCATATTAGAAAAACTATCAACAGACTACCAAATGGAAAGGATTGGATTATATACGGAGATTGGAATGCACACCATACACTATGGGACAACACCGCAAATATGGACAGAAGGGGCAAGAACATCAAGAAGTGGGTGGAAGTGGAAACAATGGATGGATTACCAACGATGGTAGGGAGACTAGATTCGAAAGAGGGACAGAAAGAAAGTCAACCCCCGATATTACTATCTGCAGCGAAGAAATGGCCGGAAAAATCAACTGGAAGAGAGTCCAGAAGCTCCCATTATACCATACTCCCATCATCATTGAAATAGACGCAGAAGTCAAGTCAGAAATTGCACCCAAAATAATGGTCTGGAAATAGAAGAAAGCCAACTGGGAGGAGTACAAGAAAAGCATCGATAAGGATATGAACGCTGCTGAGACGAGAAAGATGGAGATGTCAAAACGGGAAGAGAATCTCAGAAACATCACACTGAAAGCAGCATACAAGAACATCGGAATGAAAGTATTAAGAACAAGAAACGGAGAAGTAATCATTGAAGAGATAGCTAGAGATATCCATGAAAGAGATGAGATGATGAAGGCAACTAACATTAAGTGGAAAGAATTTCAAGTCAAGGAAGATAAGATCAAAGAGAGTATCAAAGTAACAAAAGCTAATCTCTGGAAAGATGCAGCAGAGAAGAATAGCACGTCAGATAAAATGTAGAAGCTACTCTCTAAGTTGAAAAGAGAGGGTAACAGCAAAAAACAGGATAAGATACTGACTTACAAAAACCAGGAAAGAATGACCAAAAGAAATAAAGCCAATGCGTTTATAGCCGAATACTCGAAGGTAAGCAGAGTCTACATCCCGAGAAACAAGCAAAGAACTAAAGCAAGCGTAGCAGAGTACATGAGAAGAAATAGCGGGCCTACTAATTAAGAAGGATAGAATATCACAATACAAGAGGTACATGTGGCATTGGAAGAATTAGACGGGTCTAAGGCGGCAGGACAGGTCCATATACACCCGAAACTTCTGAAAAACCTCCCAGATACAGCTATAGAAGAGATGACAGAGAAGTTTAACCAATCATTCAACAGCGCCCAAGTACCTCAGAATTGGAGACAAGGGGAGATCATTCCTCTGCTTAAGAGCAATAAACCACCCGAAGAACTATCATCTTACAGACCAGTGTGTTTAACTTCATGCCTGGGGAAAACCATGGAAAGAGTAATCAATAAACGTATTATGTATAAACTTCAAAAATATAACTTCTCACTGAATGTCAAGCTGGTTTCAGATTCAATAGATCGGTCGAAGACCAATTCCAACGGAAGGAAAAAACGGTGCTGTCTCTTTTGGATTATGCTAAGGCGTACGACAAGGTGTGGAAAGATAAACTGATGCAGAAACTTACTAGGAAGGGAGTTTGCCTACCGATTATCAGATGGATTCAAACGTGGCTATCAAACCGCAAAGCCTGGGTCTTGTTCTAAGAAATAAAAGGTAAAACTAAGAACATGAAGCAAGGCGCAGTCCTATCCCCAACATTGTTTCATATATTTATCAACGACGTATCTGAAGTCAATAATAACGACACGCAAATTAGCTTATTCGCCGATGACATTGCAGTATGGGCATCAGACTCGAATATCAACAGAGCAGCGCGAAAGGTGCAAGCCACTTGTATAAATGGAGCCAAGAATGGCTCATGACACTGAATGCGCACTCAATAATACTCAGTTCAGATTCAACCCAAATCCCACATTTCTAGGCCTTACTTATGACAGACAATTTAGATTCAATGATCATGTGTAGAAAGTCATCAAGAAAGCAAAGCAAAGAAACAACATGCTAAGAAGTGTAGCAGGCACGAATTGTGGTTTCAAAAAAGATCTACTCAGAAGTACATTCATAGCATTCAGCAGATCAGTACTTGAATATGGAGCACCAGCATGGATTCTTGGCTCAGTAAAACAAACCAAGACAAGGTAGAAGCAGTACAACTTGAAGCAGCCAGAATTACTACGGGCCTACTCAAGAGCACGCCGAAAGAAATAGTCCTGAAAGAAGCGATCTTACCGAAAATCAAGCAGAAAAACGACACTCTAGCTTTCATAGCAATGGAGAAATCATCGAGAAGCCACAAAACTAATCCCAGAGCGCTTTTCTACTTCACAGAAACGAAGAAAAGAATAAAAAGGAACGACTAGAGAACAACAGCAATGGAAAACCCCAAGTCCAAGCCGCCCGTGAATGAAAAGAGAAGGCCTCTGCCTAGAAACAAGTGGCAAAAAGGACACCTCAGACATAGTTAATTACGAAATGGCTAAACAAAAACCTCAGCAACAAAACGGATTTTGACCTAGTCATATACACAGACGGGTCGAGAGCTACAAAGATGGTGGTGCGGGTGTTGTGATCACTACAAGTGATATGGAAATCCGGAATACATTGAGAAAATTCACGTAGCAGCGGAAAGATGGTGCTCGTCATACCCGACAGAAATGATGGTACTCATTCTGGCTCTCGACTGGCTCAAAGTACATAGAGACTGGAACAACGTGAGATAGCCACAGACAGCCTATCCACAGTCCAGAGTCTGCAAAATGTTAAGTGGGCAACGAACAACAACCTTCTGGCAGATATCAACAACAAGATCGAAAGCCTGAGCAAAGAAGGTAAAAGAATGACCATCACATGGATACCTAGCCACTATGGGATATTGGGGAATGACGAAGCAGATTGAGAGGCAGCACTCGGGAGCAAGAAAGATCAGAAAGGGATAGGGTGGTTGATGGACGTGGCCAAAGCTAGATGCAGTAAACGAATAGGATCAAAAACGAATGGGAAAAAGGGTTGTGTAAGAAAGACGTAACCAGCTTCAGAAGTTTCAGGACAGGTCATTCTACGGAGCTTAAAACATACAGAAAAAGAATAGGCCTAGAAGAAGAGGAACTATACAGACTATGTAACGAATCCCCAGAATCGACTGAACATGTATTACTTCAATGTCCCAGCATACAGAACATCAGAAAAGGAGAGAACATTATCGACATTAAACAATCGACATATCCTCTACTCATTAAAACCAATATCACTGATATCAAAACAAAAGCCAACGAAAATAGTGCTATCCTTAAAGAAAGAATTACTAGAATACCATATGATATACCAGCCAAAACAACAGCCAACAGAAATACCGAAAAAAAACTCAAAGCTAGAGGGGTTAAAGACGAACAAGGAGTAACCCAATTTTGCCCTACCTGGAGGGAATCAGCCAACAAAATCATCAACAAAACCGAACTCCAGAATCTCCCTCGAGAAGAAATAAACATCAGCAAAAGTCCGGATCCCTGGGATACACCTAACTCAGGATCCATCAAGCTCAAAAAGAACAGATGAAGCTTCCAAGAGAAAAGAAGCAGCAATCCAGAACATTGATAAGCTGGACAAACCTGACATCACCTACTATACAGATGGCTCAGGGGAAGAAGGGACCAGGAATGGAGGTGGAAGTATTGTGAAAATCAACAACAACGAGACCTTCAATAACACTGAATCTTGGAGTGTTCCAGCAGGCACCTACAGCCTTATTAGCAGCAGTCGATAACTCATATAACCTAAATTGCAATGAACAAAACATCTTAATTCTCACAGACTCCCTCTCATCTATTGAAAAACAATCTAAAGGTCCTAATTGTCAAAACAATAAAACTGCCTGTCAAGTCTGGACTCTATTACATTGTCTCGCCTCTCGTAATAACAACGTAACCATCGCCTGGGTTCCAGGACATGCTGATTTTGAAAGTAATGAAGCAGCAGATACAGAAGCCAACAATGGAAGAAACCTCAATCAAACCAATTTTCCATTTGACCTTCCTACTGCAAAAGCTACAATCAAACATTTCTCCAAGGTCAACTTTAAAGAAAAATACTTGAAGAAAATCCTGAACAACCCCCACCACCACAAACCTACCAAAAATTCAAAAATTAAAATTCTCCAGAACTGGACAAGAAGAGAGAACACCTGCATCCATCAATTAAGAGTAAACCATTAGCCTTTCTTTAGAGCTACTCTTTTTAAGTGGAGAAAGAGGGTACAAACGGAGAATGTCCTGTATGCCAAGTCAAAGAAAACTCCACTCACTTCCTCCTCCAATGTCCGAGATACATGAAACACAGACTTAACGAATTAGGCCCAAATCCCGATCTCACAGTTCTCCAGTTCGACCCTGACGCTGTGGTCCGATTCCTGCGCGCCTGGAAAGCTTCCGAGCGACGAAACTGTTCCTTTTTGGCATCCACTGGTCACGGTCCCCAGGATCGGGCAGGGTGGTGTCCCTCGGAGGTCTTAACCCAGGCTTCGATCTCCGACTCTTCCTTGCTGAGGCTGGCAACATCAAGACGAACCCAGGAACCGCGGGCATCCGCTGTCTTGCTACCATCAGAGTCAACTCCATCCCGCTGCAGTGTACTGGCTGCCCCTTGCTCTGCCATCATCAGGAAAAATGTTGTGGCTTACCCCGTGCCGCTCATGCTGCGGGTATTTCGACCTGCCCACGATGTAATCCTGCCCTTCGCTCACCTCCCAAAGCTACACTGGCGTGGAACAGAGTCTTGTCTGGCTCTACTCTTCCCCATGCTCCTACGAGATCCTGCTTCATCTGCAAGAAGCCCCTCCGCCACTCAGCTGCCCCACCCATCTGCGCGGGTTGTGAGGGTCAGGCCCACAAGGATTGCACGAGCTTAGGCAGGAAGGAGCTTGAAGCACTGGTGAGCGCTGACGCCTGGAGGGGCCCGACATGTTCCACACCTAACCCCTCCTAAGCCTCCTTCCAATGCCCGTCCTCGGCGATTTTGGAAAAGAAGGCCGACATCATAATCAGGGAGTCGCTCAAGGTCCTCCAATGGAGTGCCGACGATGTCAGAAGCAAAGTGCCCGAGCTTGCCCTTTGTCTGCAGGTCCATGCGGTGGACATCTGTTGTATTCAGGAGTCGAGAACTGCTTTCTGGAGACCGGCTCTGAGTGCCTCAACGACGGTTCGGTGACCCACCGGAAAAGGGGCACAGCTGGTGAAAGCTCGCCGGATGTCCCCTTCATCCCGAGTGGGCTGGCCAACTATGCTCACTGTAACACGCTCGACTCGCTGGGGTCAGTTCATCTCCCAATTTTGACGCAGCTCAATCTCGGCATCTCTGCCCTGTCTGCTCCCATCCGTAGCTCAGTCAGGTGGAAATGGTCTGCCGCAGACTGGCCGGCGTTCACGGCCGCGGTGAAGGAGGCCCTGGCTGAGGATCGCCAGATCGATAGGTCGCTCGATGACAAAGTATCGCTTCTGGCTAAGGTGATTCTCAAGGCTGCGACTACCCTCATCGGGTTTGTGTCCCTTTCCAAGAGACCGAAGCCCTGGCTCACCCAAGTCATCAGAGTGGCCATCAAGCGCAGAAACAACTTGAGTCGGCAGGTTGGCACTAGACGGGAGGAATGGCTCCAGGCGTGTCGAGAGGTCGCGGAACTTATCCGGGCCAACAAAGAAAAGCAGTGGCATGACTTTCTGGACAAGGCCGTTTGGACAACCAGCGCCGAACAGCTCTGGAGGGTTGTCAGACTTACCATCACCTTCGGTGCCGCCTGGGCCTTCCTCAAGCGGTCGATGAGGGAACCGACTCCGTCCAACCCCGGGAGTCAAGCGGATTTACGGGGCCGGCAAGAAGGTTCGCCTCAAGGTCCACCAGGACGAGGTCCTTATGGCCCAGCTCCCCAGTGGGCACTGCCGCACGCTCGCGGAATACCGGGCCATCAGCCAACCGGGGTTTAGCCCGGTCTGCAGGAAATGCAGAGAAGACCTGGAGACGGTGGAGCACTGGCTGCAGGAGATCCCCGCCACAGTTCAGTCTCGAATTAGGATTTTTGGGAGGCACCGTCCTCCCTGTCGGTTCTTTTAGAGGACCCATAGTCAGTGGTGGCGTTCTCGTGGCTGGGTGACAAGTCGTGACGCTTCTGTCACAAACAACAACAACAAGAACATCCACGCCTTTTTTATAAAGTAGACATACATCTACTACTTTTGGAAAATGTAATCATGGAATTGGAATTTGACTGGTTAGATACTCTAGATTTTAATGCCTTGTTCGTCTTAGAACAACCTCAGAAGCCATCACATCATGGTTCAACGACAGCGGGTGAATTGGAGGATCACCTTTCGGCCATCAATGCGCCGGCGACAATGAGAAAGGCTAAATGGTCAACGGACCTCTTTAGGTCATGGCATGATGAATGGCATATTAAATTAGGGTTAGGGTTAAAAAGTGATGAATAACGCAAGTGATGAGCACCAAAACACGCTTAGTTGAAGCTGGAATACCTAATGCTGTCAGTAAATCTCTAGTAGGTCACACATATAACGCCGACGAAGTCTTTGTTTCACGAGCAGCTTTCAAGAATAAAGTTGCTGATGCAATCACCGGTGGTCCCTGTACATCCAGTACACAGTTGACTCTTGAGCGATAATCTGCAAGCACCTCCTTTAATGAACCTCCTGCTAAAAGAATGAAAATCCTTGCTGACGCAAATACCAACCAGGTTGTTTTTTTACTTTCGAGTAAACTCTCATTTTTTTCTCCTGTTACATAATTTTCTCCTAATATAAATGCTTTAGAATATTGTGTTATTTGTTATTCTACTGATGACTAGCATACTGGCAATTAGCAAGAAAACACCTGGAAGTGGGTGGATAAATAAAAATATTAGTTTGTTTGTTATAGACATTAATTTTGTTAAATTAACATTATTCTGTATATTTAGAATTGTATTACCATATTTTTTTGAATGGTATTAAAAGTTTTCAAATATTTATAAAATACAAGCAGGGTTAGCCCAGCCCATAAGTTCCTTGACCCAAATAAAGACAAAGTAAATTATTAATTATGATCCAATACGTAATAATAATTCAATAGAATTTTAGAATTTTATAAGTCTATTTATAGATTTCTTTACTATACACTGCCCTTAGCTACGGAATCCCAAACTATCTAGCAGATAATTATTGTCTATTTCATAATTTAATGGATTTTACATATTGGATAATAATTATTTTTGCATTGTCTTGATTTGGGTCAAGGATGTTATTATACAAACATGTATTTTTTATTGATTATATATATATATATGTTAAATACACACAATTTATTTTATTTATGCATAAATAAATATGAATGAATTATTGTATTAAAATCTGCCATGTATCATTTAAAATAAATAAGAGAAATATTTTCTTCACTATTATCAGTGAATATAAATATTTTGCCAATAAAATTATTTTAAATAAAAAATTAAAAAATAAATTATGATCAGTAAAATAAAAAAAATAAAATAAAATTACAAAATTGATTAATAATCAATATAAATATATCACGATAAGGTTACAAACATATTTAAAAAATATTTTTTACCAAATACTTTAAATGCAAAATTATGTGAATAATATTTCCCAAAAATTAGTTTTTTTATAAAAAATATATTTCTGGGCGACTTATTCAAAAAAAATTAATAGATTATGCACTTGATTAGGTTATTTCAATTTCAATTTAAATTTAAATTCATATTAATATTTATCCAATTATTATTTACCCTCTAATAAGTTAGTAACAAAAATACATATAGATAATACTGCAAAAAAGAATGGTTTTATTTGCTATGTAAACAAGAATTTATGCTCGAATCAAATTGAAATAATACATGTTATCCCAAGCATGGAATTACAGTTCACAAAAATGAATACGGGAATTTTCTTCACTGAAAAATAAAAAAAATTCAATATAGTTTCCAATAGATAGGTATGAAATCAGTTGAAATATAACACACTTATTGAAAATTGTATTAATTCAAATTTGATATCTTTAAATGCTTACATTTCAAATATTTTATAATATGCGATACTCAATAGTTAAAAGTATCGACATCCTTGACAAGCTCCAGGCGAGAGACCCCTGGTATGAAGAAGACATCGCATACAGAACCGCATCGCTGAAGGGAGAGATATAAGGAATATTAGCTATAGAAATGAGGGAATATGCGTGAATCAGTATTGTTATTTCTGGAATGATGTTCATGAATCAGTATTGTTAATTCTGGAATGTTATGCATGAATTGGTATTGTTAATTCTGGATTGATGTTCATGAATCAGTATTGTTAATTCTGGAATGATGTTCATGAATCAGTATTGTTAATTCTGGAATGATGTTCATGAATCAGTATTGTTA